>SNQJ01S0056148.1:12882-51596 GCA_010110895.2 Picea sitchensis
CTTTAAAAAAGTCCAAAAAATAAATTTATTCAATTTATCTTTTTTTTTTCTCCTCATTTTATAAATCTTTTTAAATAAAAACACTATTATTATTTTTCTTAAAAATAAATTTAAATGAAGCAAATTTAGATTGTAGATGGCATATGCCTACAATGTAAAAGGATAAAAATAACTACGCATTTATATTTAGGAGTGTCTTTTTGCTAAATTATTTAGATGGGAAAAATTGAAATTATAAATGGCATATATTTAGGAGTGTCTTTTTGCTAAATTATTTAGATTAGAAAAATTGAAATTATAAATGGCATATATTTAGGAGTGTCTTTTTGCTAAATTATTTAGATGGGAAAATTTGAAATTATAAATGGCATGTATTCAAAATGTAGAAGGCTAAAAGTACATAAGTATTTATTAGAGTGTCATTTTGCTAAAATTATATTTGAAGAGTATCATTGATGGATTATGTATACTCTTACATGGTTAATTAAAGGTGTTAGTTTAAACTATTATATTGATTTTTAATTGATTTGAAATGGATTTGAACAAGTGAATCGTTGTAAGGTTCAAACGTATTTGCAATTGTAAGGAGGTAATTAATGAAGGTTAGATAACAACTCTAATGCAAAATCAAATGAGACAAAATAGAGAGAATTAAATGGAAAAGAAAAATAATAATAGGAGAGAAGATTGAGGGATGAGAAATGAAAGGTCATGCCCTTTGTCCTTCACATTACCCTAGCTTTCCCTATTTGTTTCTATACTTTCACTCTCAAAGGGAATGTTGCTAGAGAAGAGAGGAGGCATAGAGAGAGGAATAGGCTACATTGTAAACCAGAGATTTCCAAAATAGATAGAGCAACCATTCAAAGTTGGTTTTCTCATTTGGGTTTCCAGGGTTATATCCACGAACATACTATATAACCAATCCTAAACAGAGATTTCAGAGTTCAAATTTCATTTCCACAAAGAATCTGTGTTGGTGAAGTGAGTGGGCTATAAGTCCCTCGTTTACGGATCATATGGTATCAAAGTAGTTTTATCCTTGAATTTGATGCAATTGTTGGTACTTTGAATAGGAAGCATACTTAGTATGGGTAAAGAAAATAAAGAAAGGTTGGAAGACTTAAGGGCCATCAATGCTCGGCTTCAAGAAGAGAACAAGCATTTGAAGGAACAAATCCAGAATTTTAACCAAAGGATGAGAGAGATGGAGAGGAACCTTGAGAGTTTGAAAAGACTATCTCCATTGCTAAAGAAGCAATTTGTTGAACACCAAGACTCCCTCACTACATTCATCATAGCTTGGGACAAGCACATAGTCCAAATTGTACACATGGGAGATAAGGTCATCCAAATGGATAGCTGGAAGGAGGACATGCTCACTCAGATGAAGACTCGGGCATTGTTAATTTGGTAGCTCAGAAGGTGTCTCAGCTAAGCCTATGTGTCCAAGGCTAGCTAATGGACATAATTAAATTACCCTGTCAACATTTTTAATTTTATCCTAAGTCTTAACTTAGGAAAAATGTAAAAGTCACTTTATTGACTTTTTACTCACATATCTAAAAAAGTAGTTTTTAGAAATTAATAATTCACAAAAGTGCATTTATGGAGGCTTCTAGAAGTCTCTTGACAAAGTGAATTAGAGGGATAAGAAGGTGGTTGAGGGTATATGGACACACACACTCATTTCAACAAGAGAGAAGAGGGGCACTTGGCTGAGATAAAGAAGAGGGCTAGCAGCTGAGAGAGGATGAGTTATGAGTAAGGCTTGGATAGCCAGTGGAGGTCATACAGAGGTCATACAAAGAAACAATCGTAGGTCATACTCTGGGCCCTACACATCAAAATAGAAGGGGTCGATTCCAGGTCACATTGATTTGGGAGAGATAGAGGTCATACCAGGGCCGATTTGACTTAACGGGAGAGGGTCGAACCTAAGAAGGACATACAAGGTCATATGTTGGTCGTACAAGCAAGGCCATACATGCCATAGCTGAGTTGGGTCATACAACCATTCTACTAGGCCGAAATTCCTCTGAGAGAGAGAGAGAAAGAGAGAGATAGAGATAGAGAGAGAGAGAGAGAGAAAATCTAGTGAGAAAATTTATGTAAGAAATTCCTAAATTTTTTGTTGTTGTGATATTCATCTCAAAAGACAAAACAATCCCACTCTTTGTTGGTTTTCCCCACACTAGGGCTTCCGGGGTATTTCTGGTAGTGTTCTCTTATTTTTGTGTGCTTTGTTTCCATTTAATTGTGATGTGCAAATTTAGTTAAATAACTCAGGTGTGAAGTATTTGCATAATTTCTAAAGTTATAACAACATAGTGTAATTTATGGGTTTATAAATTATTGGCAATAATTTTTATTTGTTGAGTTATAAGAAATTAACATGGTATCGTATCTTAGCCTCTGAATATAGAAGGAACTAAGTTTCATTTGTTGTGCAAACCAAGTGTAAATTAGCAAGGGGATCGAGTTACTAGAGAAGGTTGTGTGAGTCAAAGAAGCTGACGTAATGGTCAATGCAGGCTTCAGATTCAAAGATAGGATGGAGGGTGCCTAAAATTTCAATCCATGGAGAGAGAGAATTGGTTTGGTGTGGAAGAAAAAGGATTGTGGAAATTCGTTGAAGGGAATGCAGTACTTCCAGCAGAACCAACACAACAACCAGCTCATCTCAAGAAGGATGTGAGGGAAAGAAAGATCATAGTTTATGGAGTTAAAGACCACATCATTTCTCATCTGTATGGAAAGAAGAAAACTAAGGATACGTGGGATTCCCTATTTAAGTTGTACCAATCAGATAACCAGAGTAGGAAGATGTTGCTCAGGGAGAAACTCATAAGCACAAAGATGGATAGGGGAGAGTCAATTTCCACATATCTCACCAAGTTCATCAAATCAAATATGAACTAACAGTAGTTGGGGAGGTTGTAGATGAGACCAAGCTGGTGAGGACAACCTTGAATGGCTTCACCAATTAGTGGGATGTATTTTTTAAAGGTGTTGTAACTCGAGAGAAACTCCCTGATTGGGAGAGGTTAGGGGATGGCTTCACCCAAGAGGAGTTGAGATTTGGCACCTCACAGGCTATCTAGCCAAAGAGTGAGGATGAGGAGAATATTTCCTAAGCTGGAAAGAGAAAGTTCAGAGGAAAGAAGGGCCCCAATGGGGATCAGGCCTCTAAGGGAGAAAAAAATAAATATTTCAGCAAGATAAAGGGTTTTTCCTGTCACAAACTAGGCCACTTTTCCAGTTAGTGCCCAAACAAGAAGAAGGGAAACAAGAAGTCACACATGGTTGCATCAACTTCAATTGAAGTTGATGAGTTTGCAACTAGGTTCGAGAATGATTTTTCACTATTGCATGTCTATCTAGTTCATCATGTTCAGTTGTTTGGTATGTTGACAATGGCTCCTCTAGACACATGATTGGAGTGCAATAGCACTTCTCCAAATTGCAAGAGGAGGATATGTACCTCGTGATTAATATGTGCAATAATGCCAAGTGTTGGGTAGCAGGTCATGGGACAGTGACATTTCATAGGGTTTTGGGAAGCCACTAATGGTTAGGGGTGTGTTATATGTTTTGGGTATGAAGAAGAACCCAATATCAGTTTCAACATTGGAGGATAGGGGCTATGAGTTATCATTTCAGGATGGGAGAGTGTACATCAGGCCCAAGGACTGCAAGGTTGCTAAAGTAATTAGAGTTAGGAAGGAGAATTTGTATAGGCTTCAGTTCAAGCCATCCCGAGCATTAGTGAGCAGTGCTTGTGACTTGATAGAGTTATGGAATAATAGGATGGCACAATTGCATCATGGAGCACTTAAGGTGATTAAGGAGTGACATGGCGGCCTTAGTTTATCACAGAGCATCATGAGGTATGCAAGGGGTGTTCTATGGGGAAGTACACCAAGACATCTTTCTCGAGTAGTGACAATAGGACAAGAGGCATCCTATACTTGATACAATCAAACATATGTGGGCCCATTTCATCACCATCCCTGAGTGGGTATGAGTACTATGTCACCTTCATTGATGACCATTCTAGGAAGATCTTGATATACTTCATGAGGACAAAGAACAAGGTTCTCAGTCGGTTCCAAGAGTTCAAATCTCTTGTGGAGAACCAGACGGGCATGAATATCAAGACATTGAGATTCGAAAATGGAGGCGAGAACACCTCAAAGGCCTTCAAGGATTTATGTGCAGGTCTTGGGATAAATAGATAGTTGATTTTTTCGTACAACCCACAACAAAAAGAGGTGGTGGAGATGAAGAACAAGGCTATTGTTGGGGCTACTAAAGCCATGTTGTATGATCATGATCTACCTAGGTTCTTATGGGTGGAGGCCTATAACACAACAATATACATACAGAACAAGAATCCTCACAAGGTGTTGGGGAGGAAGACTCATGAGGAGGTATTCACAAGGAGGAGACCAGAGATTGGACACTTCAATATTTTTGAGTTCCTTTTCTATTGTCATGTCCTCTCGGAGAAGAGGACAAAGCTTGAGGCCACTATTGAGAAAGTGATTTTCATTGGCTACAACAAGAACTACAAGGCATACAAAGTTTACATTCCTTCCTTGAGGAAGAATGTGCTCAGGAGGGATGTGAGTTTTTAGGAGCACAAAGCCCTAAGGAAGGCTCAGGATTATGGTGTAGCAACAGTAAGGGATCAAGAGCTAGAAACTCAGAAGATTGAGGATGGACAGGTTACATGTACATGTTACAGGTGTAAGCATGAATGATCAGATTGCAGATTAGGATGAGGAGTAGCAAGCTCCTCTAGTGTAGGACACTCCTTCTAATACTAGGAGGAAGAAGACCATATGGGCAGAGCATACCTTGAGAGAGGCACATGAGTACGTAGGTGCTCCTAGGAGATTGGTTTGAGAGAGCAGAGCACCAAAAATATTTTCCATTTATATGTCTCTGATGAGTGAGCTATTGGAGGCCGAGCCTTCCAACTATGAGGAGGCATCATAGCAGTAGGTGTGGAGAGATACCAGGGTGGAACAGTATTGTTCCATCATGAAGAATGATGTAGGGGAGGTGGTGCCACGACCAGAGGTGAAATTGGTGATTGGCTCTAGATGGGTCTATAAGATCAAACACGTTACGGATGGCAATGTGGAGAAGTTCAAATCCCGCTTTGTGGCTAAGGGGTTCTGTCAAAAGGAGGGAATCGATTATGATGAGACACTCACCCTAGTGGCAAGATACACTTCAATGAGGGTCATGATATCAATTGTAACATAGATGGGGTGGAAGATCCACCAAATGGATGTAAAGAAGACCTTCCTTAATGGCATCATTGAGGAGGAGGTGCACATCAAGCAGTCAGAGGGTTTTGAGGTGCATGGGAGGGATTACCATCTGTGCAGGTTGAGGATATCCTTGTATGGGCTCAAGTAGGCTCTCAGAGCATGGTACTCATGGATTGACAACTACTTGTAGGGGATGGGATTCACCAAGAGTGAGGAGGAATCCAACCTCTACTACATCATAGTTGGAGGTGAGCCATTCATTATTGTGTTGTATGTGGATGACTTGTTTCTTATAGGTTCATAGAGTCTCATTGTAGAGTGCTAGAGGGATCTTGATTTAGAGTATGAGATGAAATATTTGGGATTGATGCACTACTTTCTAGAGTTAGAGGTGTGGCAGCGTGATGGTCAAACTATCCTTGGACAAGGGAAGTATGTGATGGAGATCCTAAAGAGATTTGGGATGTTGGATTGCAGGCCTATATCTATTCCCATGGTGACCAACTAGAAGAAACTTGATGCTTCCAGATCAGAGGCAATGGACCCTACTCTTTACAGATAGTTAATTGGCTCTCTGATGTATCTCGTCTACACGAGACCAGATATATGCATTGCGGTTAACACACTCAGCCAGTTTATGGTTGAGCCGAGGAGGTTTCATTGGGTCGCAGCGAAGCATGTTCTAAGATATATGTGTGTCATGGTAGACTATGGGTTGAGTTATATCTAGGGAGATGGGGTGAATTTCATAGGCTTTACAGATGCAAATTGGGCAAGCAACATGGTGGACATGAAGAGAAATCCAGGTTGTTATTTTAGCTTGGGATCGGGAGTTGTTTCTTGGTTCAGCAAGAAGAAGAAGTTAGTGTCATTGAGCTCTACTGAGGCAGAGTACATGGCAGATAGCGTAGCATCATGTGAGGCCATTTGGATTTGTAAGGTGCTCATCGGTTTATTTGGCCAAGATTTGGATGTGAATCTAGTGTTTGGATTTGTCAAGAAACACTAGATTCTTAGAAACAATCAAAGTTGCATCAAGCTCTCTAAGAATCTAGTGTTTCTTGACAAATCCAAACACATAGAGATCATATTTCAATTCATTAGGGACTATGTGAAGAAGGGTACAATGAAGCTACAGTATGTTCCTAGAGGAGAGCAGGTAGCAAACATCCTCATGAAGGCCTTAATGAAAGGCAAGTTTGTCTTCTTTAGAGACAAGTTGGGAGTGGTACGAAACACCTTCCTCGCTAAGAGGGAGTATTAATTTGGTATCTCTGAAGGTGTCTCAGCTAATCCTATGTGTCCAAGGCTAGCTGATGGACACAATTAAACTACCCAAACAACATTTTTAATTTTATCCTAAGTCTTAACTTAGAAAAAATGTAAAAGTCACTCTATTGACTTTTTGCTCATCTTTCTCAAAAGATAATTTTCAGAAAATAATAATTTTTAAAAGTTCATTTATGGAGGCTTCTAGAAGTCTCTTGAAAAAGTGAATTAGAGGGATAAGAAGGTGGTTGAGGGTAGATGGACACACACACTCATTTGAGAAAGAGAGAAGCGGGGTGATTGAATGAGATAAATAATAAGGCTAGCAGTTGAGAGAGGTTGAGTTCTAAGGAAGGCTTGGGAAGCCAATGGAGGTCGTACATAGGTCATACAAAGCAACAACCTTAGGCCATACTCAGGGTCATACATAGCATAATCAAAGGGGGGTGATTCTAGGACGCATTGAGCTGGGAGAGATAGGCTATACCAAGGCCGATTTGAATCACCAGGAGAGGGTCATACCTGGGTCGTATGTTGGTCATATAGGACATAACTAAGTTGGGTCATACAACCATTCTACTGGGATGAATTTTCCGAGATAGAAAATCTACTGAGAAAAATTATGTAAGAAATTCCCCAAAAAATTGTGGTTATAATATTCATCTCAGAAGCCAAATAAATCCCCCTCTTTGTTGGTTTTCCCCGCACTGGGGTTTCTAGGGTATTTATGGTGTTCTCTTATTTTTATGTGCTTGGTTTCCATTTACTTCTACTATGAAAATTTATTTATACAACTTAGTTGTGAGTTATTTGCGTAATTTATGAAGTTATCACATCGTAGTGTAATTTCTGGGTTTATAAATTATTGACAATAATTTATGTTTGTTGAGTTATAAGAAATTAACGGTTGCAAAAAGAGTTTGAAGAGAAGGAGGATGCATTGGCAAAACTCCAAGAAACTGTCCAAGAGCATTGCAAAGCAAGGCCACCTATTGTTCCCACTATCGAAGAACCAACACCATGACCAAGATAACTTTGGTAAGCTCACCTTTCTTAGACATTTCTTAAGAGCACTTGGGTGATTTTCAAAAGCATACCAAGGTAAGAGAAGATGAGGCATCCTAGGCCCCATTATATATGCACCGAGGGTTAAGCATAAAGTCCTAGGTTTCGATGGCAGAGGGTAAAAACCCATGACTATGAAGACCACTTTTGTGAAGGAAAAAAACATGATAGAGTTTCCCTACTCATTAGAAGAAAGAGCAGCAGTGAATGAGGGTGACATCCCACTACCACCTCATCCTATTTGTGGCAGATTGCAGAAGGGAAATGATGAGAAGATATTGAAGACTGAACCTACACCATCACTCAAAAGAAGAAGTAGGCATGTCAACTAGAAGAAGAAGAAGAAGAACCATGGGTATGGATCAGGTAAGACATCCCTTGTTGGTCATTGTTGTAGGAAGAAAGGCCATAGCACTGCCAACTATTGGTACTCAGTGATAGGCTCATTTTGTGGGAATAAATGCCATCGTGTAACATCTTTCTAGGAGAAGCAATCCACATGCCACAAGCTAGATTGATTCTAGAGGAAGAATAGCTAGAACACTTCCCAAATACAGTAGCAGACTTAGAGGCACAGGAGAAAAGGAGCATGTTAAGAAATCCATACAACAACTCCAAGATTTTTTCCCCCCATTACAAGTTGAGTGGATAATGGGACGAAAAGTGTTGGAAACTTCATTTAGAGCTTCACCTCATAAACCATAGAGTCAAGAAAAGAGTGGAGAGTGAAGATTGAATAAAATGAAGAGTTGTCTGCATCTCCAACCCAAGAATCATAAGATATCCAAGGAGCTATAACAACACAAGAGGTTAGTGACACCAACAAGATGGAAAACATGTTGATGCCAAGGGAATTCATAATCCAATTGTTGTTTTCGTTATTGTATTAGACGAACCCATTCTTGAATATGTGATGGAGATTGGTGAATGAATGTCAATAACCATTGGGGGAGTTATTGAGAACTCCATGACAACTGCCAAAGCAAGTAGAACATTGGATGATGAATTGTGACTGCACACAAAGGTTGTCATCCAAATGGTAGTACTATAGAGACAAAGTGATTGTAAGAATGTGTAAGCACTAAAGAATTGTTTCCATGTCAGGAAGAAATTGATCCTAGTAGAAGAAGGTAGGACACACTTCCTCTTGTGGAATTGTTATGTGATGGAATAACTTGTTGGGGTCCCATTGAACAAGAATACCAACATTCTACTTGTCTTTATTGAATACCAAGATGGACCATCTCCAAGCCTAAGAGAGATGGGCATGAAAGTTGATTGCAAAGTTCAAATATGGAGATTGCTCAGAGCTGGGAGTTAGCGAGCATAATTCTTCATTGAGGGAACAAGTAAGCCAACAACTATATCTATATCCATAACTAGAACCAGAGCCAGATCCAGAGCCATATCCAAAACCAAAGCTAGTAACCAAAGTTGCAAGCTAGGAGCCAGATTCAAATGTGTATCCAAGAGCTAAAGTTAGAGCCACATTCCAAAGAAGCAGACATAAGGTACATTGATCCAAATTGGTTTCCTTCAATATTTTGGAGACCAACAATCCTCTCAATGGAGAGCTGTGATCCAAAATGGATTTGAATAAGCAAATGGTTGTAAGAATCAATATCTGCAAGTGTAAGTAGGAAATTAATGAAGGTTAGATAACCTATTAAAAACAATGCTAGTGTAAAAACAAATAAGACAAAAGAGAAAAAAATAATTAAATGGAAAAGAAAAATAATAATAGGAGAGAAGATTGAAGAATGGGAAATGAAATGTCATGCCATTTGTCCTTTCAATTACCCGAACTCTCCCTATTTGGTCCTACACTTTTCTCAAAGGGATTTTTGCTGGCGAAGATAGGAGGAGGCATAGAGGGAGCCATAGGTTGCATTGTAAAACAAATATTGTCAAAATAGATTGAGAAACCTTTCAAAACCAATTTTCGTGTTTGGGTTTCCAGGGTTACATCCAAGAACAAGTTATATAATCAATCCTTACTAGAGATTTTAGAGATCAAATTTCATTTCCACAAAGCATCTATGTTAGTGAAGTGAGTGGGATATAAGTCCCTCATTTATAGATCATTAACCATATTTAAAGACCATAACACACACACACAAATAAGAGTTTACTATAATAATAATAATAAAAGTTGAAAATTTATATAATTTGATAAATTTATTTTCAAAATTAAGTGTATTACAATTAAGTTATGAGAAATTTAATTTACATATATAAATTGTTTTGTTGTTTTATCTCCCATTGCAACAATATAATTTTTTAATTCATCTCATACGCAATGACCTTGAGGTAATATAAGTATATGTAATCTTGAAACCTTGTGGTAATAAAAAAAAAATGTAACTTTTTGATAAAGTACAATTAAGCTATAAAAGGTACGAAATTGTTGCCAAGTCGTATGGAATTATCTTACAAAAGAAGATTAGAATATGGATAGAAAGTCATGGTAAAAGAGCTAAAGACTAAGCTGGATTTAGGAGCTATCATTCAACTATGGACCACCTTGTTACCCTTAGGATCATTGTAGAGGAGTGCCACAATAATAAAACCAATCTCTTTTATTATTTCATTGACTTTAAAAAAACAATTGACACAATGCCCAAGAAAAACCTTTGGAATAGGTTGGAAGAGTTAAAAGTTCCTTTCGAGTTGAGGGCTACCACGATAAAGTTGTACGAGAATATTATTTCCAATTTGAGGAACATCAAGGGCTGGTCGAAAGAAATAAACTATGATATAGTAGTTAAGTAAGGTTGTCCCTTGTCCCCAACCCTTTTTGGCATGTGCATTGACAAGTTAGAAGATTGTTTGGAAGAAGCAGATTGTGTCGGAGCAATTTGTGTTGGTATAGTCATCATTCTTATTCTTTACATCGATGATATTGTTCTTGTTGTGAGGAATCTCTATAACCTTCACAAGCAACTAAATTCATCAAGGATTTCTACTCCAATACAAGTATCACTGTTAATACTGACAAAACAAAAGTTATGATAATTAAATCCAAAAATATTACCTACGATACTTTCGTATATGACAACAACAACTTGAAGGAAGTGCCTTCATGCAAATATCTAGAAATTTTCATTCATCAAAGCTCAATTAGAACTATAGAATTGAGAAAAGGATAAATGGAGGGTGGAAATCTTATTATGGGCTTGAAAAAAATTGTAAATCGAGAGACCTTTGGGTATGGGTTAAGAAAAAACTCCTCTTTGAGACTCTCGTTACTCTTGTTATTTTATATGGATGAGAATTTTGGGGATGCAATATCTCTAGATAATTGTGGAGAAAGATAGAGTAGATCCCAAATATAATTGTATAACTTATAATCTCAAAATTAAAGGCAATACACCCTATCCTAGCATGTTCACAGAAGCAAGTCTTTCCCCCATTGATAGCATAGCTATGACTGAGTATCTAATGTATAAGAACAAGTTAAACAAAATGGAAGACAAGAGGTTTACCAAAATTTCTTCAAACTCCATCCAAAACCACCTTCGGCTCAAGGGGGGATGACATAAGGATGTACGGTCTTGGCTAAATTGTTGGGGAATAAAGGAAGAAATCATTCTAAACAATAAGGATAATATTAAAAATATTATTACATCTAAATTTAAGGGGAAATTGTGGTGTGACAAAGAGTTAGAGGAAAAAACAAATTTAAGATATTATAAGGAGGCGATCAACATAAATTAAGATATTTTGACTAGTGTAAAGAAGAAAATCAACATTTCTAAAATAAGAACCAATTCTGATGAGCTCCATAGTGAAACTAGGTGTTGGACAATTCCCAAAACGTTGTGGGATGAAAGAATATATCATATTTGTAACACTAAGAGGGTTAAAGATGAAAAACACTTCCTCTTAGAATATCCATCCTATACCCAAATTAGATCTCAATTTCAAAAGATTTGTTAGACTACCAACCTTCTTAACCTTCTAACTCAACAAAACTATTGTGATCTTGGAACACTTCTCTTAATGCTTTTTGAGCACATAAATAAAATTCTAAAGAAACCTAAGTAATTTGTTACCTTCTTAAGGTTCGATAGACCAAATTTGGTCTCAGTGAATGCTAATCATCATCATCATCATAAATAGATAGATATATTTTTAGTAAAACATAATTAATTTAGTAAATATTTAATCGTCAACTTCAATTATGATAATAGAGAAATTATTTTTTTTTTCGATAAAATAGATCATTAAAAAATTATTTAACCTCTATGTTAAGGATGGGCACTTCCCTTCATTTTAAAGATTGTACTTTGACTATCATATTGATCAAACCCTGGAAGCTTGTTTATTGTAATGTAGTGACATTTTAGTTATATAATTATTTTAAATTAAGAAATTTTAATCAAAATTTAGTTAACGATTGAAATTTATGGTTGATAACTCTCTCTTTCTCTAAAATTAATTCTTAATCATTAACCCGATACACCCGATACAAGGTGGAAAGCCCACTACCTCCATGGTTCAACTATGGTGAAGAGAAACATGAAGAAGAATGTTAAAAAAACAGGTTTAAAACTTTTACAAGGAGCCATTTTAATAGACTACTTCACATATTCTCACCTACAAAATACTTGGTTGAACATGCTAAGTAATCAGTAATAATGAGCTACATGAATCCTTTATAATTTAAAAGACTCCAATAATTATAATTATAGCATATAATAACTTTAAATGCTATAAATACTATCGCATTAAATACATTAACAGATGTGACCACTAGGTAAATAAATAAATGCTCCATTCAATAATCCTAATAAATATAATATAATGATGCTTCATTACATGCTCCACAAATAATGACTTTATATATCATAATTATCATTTTAATGATATTAAATACATCAACAAAATAATCATTGGGCAATATTATGACATATTCTAACAAGGATGAACAATAAGTTCTTGCATATAGTTAGGGTGAAAAAAATCGTGAACGATGGTTAATTCCAAACCCTGGTTTGGTTTTCAATTGGACTTTGCCTTCTATGGAAACCATAAACAAGTTTCAACTCCAATATTTATTAACATGAATCAAAGGAAGCACCTACAGCTTCTCACAATGCCAAAAAAATAAAAATTAATTAAACAATCTAAATTATAGAGAGTAGTGCAAGAAAATATCTCATCAAGAGTAAAGTAGGGGAAATCTTTAAATTCCTGAAGAGGAGACAATGCCAAAAAAATAAATTAATAAACAATCTCAATTATAGAGAGGAGTGCAAGAAAATCTCTCATCAAAGTAGAGGAAATCGTCCTCTGATAAATTCCTAAAGAGGAGACAATGCCAAAAAAATAAATTAATAATCAATCTCAATTATAGAGAGGAGTGCAAGAAAATCTCTCATCAAAGTAGAGGAAATCGTCCTCTGATAAATTCCTAAAGAGGAGGCACGTTGAAGAGAAATAAGAGGAAAAACTCTTTCTTCAATGTAAGAAAGAATATTTTGAGAACCCTAATCAAGAGCAATGAAGAAAAAATCTTTCTCTAATAAATGCCTAAAGAGGAAACATAACAGGATTAAAGAAAAATAAGAGGAAAAAGTCTTTCTTCAAGGAAAGGGATAATATTTTGAGAACCCTATTGTAGGGTTAGTCCATATTTTGAGAACCCTATTGTAGGGTTAGTCCAGAAGAATGTGTAAGAATGTGTCTTGATCACTAGAAAGAAGCCAAAGACAAAGACCTATAGTGTTGATATTTTAATGTAACTATGTGTTAAGCCTTAATATTGGCTCATTACCCTTTGTTGGGGCATATTAGATTAGTAATGCTATTTTATTTATGTAAAATTTAGGCCGTGGTTGTAAATTAGATTAGTAATCTTATTTTAATTATACCATTTAAGGCCATTATTTTGTAATTATACCTCCTAGTCTATATATACCAGGAGACATTTTCATTTGAATCATCTTGTACTTGAACATTTAAGTGGGGTAAGGAGGTTTCCCCTGAAGACTTATTATCTAAATTCTCTCTTTTTCAAGGAGTTGATTACTTTTCTTGAGGTTTTTCTTTACTATATTGATGTTTGGTTCTTAACATATGGTATAGAGCTCCAAGGTCTTGGGGTTTGGCTGCTACATCGGAGACAGAGTGAATTTGTGCTATAACTTTTTTCTACAACGTTTGGTGAGCGGCAGGGTATTGAGAAGATGGATCAAGGAATGCGTTGTTGGGTTAAAAATTCAGCTCTGAGGCCTTATACTTTAGGAATGCAGGCTGTACAAGATAGGGTTACGGAATCATCATGAAAAGGAAGTCATTCTGCATTTTGCTATAAAAACGTTTCTGTAACGTTTTAGACCCTAAAATCCTGGAGGCCATTTACAGAAATTAGTAGTGTATCTTTGGTAAAAATTCCATCTCTTTAGTTAATGCCAAATTTGTAGATACACCACATGGCAAGATTGGGTATCTGATTAGTCCTATTGTCTAGTCTCAAGTAGGTGTTCTGACAAAAACAATCATAACTTCTTCTGAGTATCCAAATTGCGTGGGACTGGTTGCATTGGTTTCTGGACAGTCTGTAGTATTTCTAATGCAAGTTTCAAGGAGTATATCATTCTTTGTGTAGAATTTACACTATACAAGTGAGATCTCTGGAAGATAAAAACCGGCAAGTTATTGGGAAGTTCTTGTAAAATTCCATTTGGCACATCAATTTTGATCGGGCACATGGAATTTGAGAGAATAAATATCAGAGAAACACATAAGAAAGTTTCATACCCAAGGGCCAAAATTGGGAGATACAACCAAAGAAATATTGTCTAGTAGTCTCGAAATCAGGGTTCAAGGTAGGCCACTTGGCCAACATACTGCCACCCAAAGGAACTACTGATAAGCCTCGAGGAAAATCCTACTTGGACTCTTGATGAAGGGTGAAAGAATGTGTAGGGACATAAAATGAACTACAAAATAAAGTTAGGACAGTGAGCTAAGATGGATTCAATGGAGCTAAGTTGGATACAAAGATGCATTCAATGGAAGCTAAAGAAGTTGATGGATTCAATACAAGAGCTAAGTTGGGATACTAAGATGGATTCAATGGAAGATAAGTTGGATACTAAGATGGATTCAATGGAAGCAAGATCATGGAAGTAATGAAATTTAAGTAGCTTGAGAGAAGACACCCAAAGTGAAAATTCATCCCATAAGAATTCATGGTGAGGGACACAGGAAAGGTGAATCAGAATGGGAGAAACTCAAATTTGGTTTGAAGACCAACCACATTCTAAGATTGATATGAGGAAGTTTGATGGAAAGGTTAATCCACATGGATACTTCAAATGGAGCAATTCTTTGATCTCCATAATGTACCACATACACAAAAGAATGCAATTATGCTTTATATTTAGAACCTAATCAATTTGTTTGAGTGATGGCTTTGTTCATAAATCACTTTCGTCCTTGGACGAATTTTCAGGAAGAGAATGATAGCACACTATGAGGATACAGGAGCAATACCTTCTTTATCCATTGATAAATCTCAAGCAAAAAGGGTTATGTTACCGAGCACATTGAGAACTAAAGATTGAATATAGTGCTTGATATTCAGGATGAGCACTTGATTAGAGTGTATTCATAGGAACTTTAAGGATAACATTCAACATGAGGTTCGCCTTTGAGAACCCAAATCATTGGAGAATGCATTTAATGTGGCAGAAATGTTGAAAGTAAAAAAATGGCTATGGCTACTAGATTGACCTATCCTAACATCTATAGGGGGAACAATGCTCCTTCTCCTAAAACCTCAACACACCAAGGTTGACACCTCAACAATTGGAGGAAAGAAAAGAAAAGGTTTATGCTTTAATTGTGACAACAAGTATAGTAAGGGACATAAGTGGTGAGAAATTATTCTACATGGGTGTGAAGAGGAAGAAGAACAAGAACAGAACCATCTCAATATGAAAACAAAGAAGCAATTTCATCTGAAGAAATGACTCCCACGATATCGTGCAAATCATTGGCTGGAATTAGCACTCCTGTCCCTCAGATGGGAGGATACATCCAAAATAAAAGTTAATTCTAATTGATTAGGGTACTCATAATTTCATTCATGTAAATTAAGCCAAAGATCTCAATTGCTTTGTATCAGTATGGAAGTTCAAGTAATGATTGTATGGAACTATCAATTTATAGGAAAATGCAATAAGATCCAATCTTACTATGGAGAATATGTAATGAATAGTCCAATGATTTCTATACCCATGGGTGATGGATGTGGTACTAGGAATCCAATGGTTACAATCATTAGGAGCAGTGGCTTTTTAATTTCAAGAACTTTTCATGAAATTTTTCATTGGAAGGAAAAGAAATTGAGTTAAGAGTATCACAGGGAAGCCATTAAGGTGATAAGCTCTATGACATGACAAAATTATTGAAAAGGGGCATCAGGCATTGTGCACAACTATGCTACTAGATGTTCAAACATCCAAGCCATCTATTCCTCAAGATCTCAAAAGGATCATTGATAGAATTCCAAAGTGTTGAAGATATTCCCAAAGGTCTCCACCCACTCGAAATCATGATCATGAAAATTCACCTGAGTCACAGGTGTTCCTCCTAACATCAGAATTAACATCTGAGATACCCATACAGCTAATGAAGAGTGAGATTGAGAGTATGGTTGAAGAAATGCTAGAGAGTACGGCATTATTAGACCTATGGATAACCCTCTGCACCAGTGGTAATAATTTATTCAAGAAAAATAGCTCATGGCGTGTGTGTCCATATTATAGAGGCTCAACAAGATCACTAATAAGATAAGTTCCCATTCAGAGTGATTGATGTTGTTAGATGAACAACATATGGAGAGAGGAAATCTATTTCACAAGAATTGGATCTTTGTTGGTATCATCATATGAGAATGAAGGAAAGAAGATATCCCAAAAGAAACAACATTCCAAACTCATGAAGACCATTATGAATTTTTGGTCATACCTTTTGACACTTACAAATGCATCTTCCACATTCCAAGGGGTTGATGAATTCCATTTTCAAGCTGTGAAAATTTGTGTGTATTTTTTTTGATGATATACTAATCTATAGCAAGTCTTACAGGAGGATCATGTGCAACATGTTCACAAGTTGCTACAACCTACTAAAGGAGCAACAACTATATGCTAAACCATCCAAATGTTTCTTTGGGTAAAAGAGGTAGAGTATTTGGGTCATATTGTATCTCCTTGAAGGTGTCAAGGTAGACCTAGAAGATTAAAGGCCATGATGGACTAGAGCGATTTAAACATTGAATAATATTAGAGGGTTTTTGGGTTTAATAGGTTACTACACTTAAGTTTGTTGAACTATGGAAGAATAGAGCACAACTGGCACTAACTAAGAAGGATGCATTTTCATGGACTCCGGAGGCAACTAAATCTTTTAAACAAATTAAAGAGGTGATGTATGCAGCTTGTCTTGACCCCTCCATACTTCACAAAAATCTTTATTGTGGAATGTGATGCCTCGGGGAAATGGAATTGGTGATGTCCTAATGCAAGAAGGAAGGCCCACAGCTTTTGAAATTGACCACGCAAGGGAAAAGACTTACAAAACCCATTTATGAGAAAATGATAGCAATACTACATGCATTGAGAAAAATGGCGTGATCCCGCACTTACCTAATGGTAGGCACTTCAAGGTCAAAGCGGATCATGATAGTCTTAAATACTTCTTGGAACAAGACTATCTTCAACGAGAACATTTCTTTCAAAATGGGTAACCAAGATATTGGGCTATGATTTTTGAAATCGTCTATAAAGGAAGCAAAAATGTTGTGGTAGATGCTCTCAAGAAAGGATGAAGATATTTGAAGACCTTTTCTTTGTGCTATCGATCATCAACCGATTGGATAATAGAAGCAAGGGATGAATGGAAAAATAGCCGAAAAGTGTGGACTCATTCAAAGGTTGCAGCAATTCCAATGCATGTCGGATACATTTACATGGAAAATGATTCACTATGGTACAAAAGATCTCTTATATTTATGTAAGAACTCCCAACTCGGAAACAAAGGTATGATAGGTGCTCACCTCTTCGATAGGAGGGCACTCGAGATTTTTAAGAACCTACTAGAGTCAAGAAGGATTTTTAGGATGGCCTTAAAGCTGATGTTCAAAGGTTTGTGTGAGAATGTGTGGTTTGCCAACAAAATAAGGTGGAAACAATTAAGACCCCGGGTCTTTACAACCATTATCCATCCCAAGTCGTGGTCAGGAGGGAGGTTTCCATGGATTTCATCACGGGGTTGCAAGTCTGAAGGAAAGAGTGTCATCATGGTTATTGTTGATAGACCAACCAAGTAAACACTGTCACTCTCATCCTTCAAAGCTAATGCAGTTGCCACCGCATTCATGGAAGCAGTTCAAAAGCTACATGGCAGCCAGAATATTATTGTAAGTGACAGAGGTTCCATCTTCATTGGACATTTTTTTCACTGGACATTTTTAGACAATTATTTTCTTGTTTGGGTACTCAATTGGCTCCATAGCTCATCCTATCATCCTCAATCGTGGACAAGCAGAGATAGTGAACAAATGTCACGGAAGGCTACCTTAGTTGTTTGTCTCGATAAAAACAAAACCTGATAGTTCAAATGGTTACCCTTGGCCGAATGGTGGTATAGCACTTCCTTTCCTGCTTTACTAGCAAAATGACACCATTTATGGCACTATGGATACCACCCTCCTTCCATCACTTCTTCTCTAAAGAAAATATAAAGGTTCAAGCGGTGGAAGATCACATCAGAATCAACAACAAATTCTCCAAATCTTAAAGGACAACGACCATGGCACAACATAGCATGAAACAACAAGCGGATCAACATCGTAGTGAAAAAAGTTTTTGAAGTAGGGGATTGAGTATTTTTAAAACCTGACCATACAAGCGGATGTCCCTCAAGCAAGCCAAGAAGGATAATAAATTATCACCAAAGTATTATGGCCCTTATAAAAGGTGTTGCAAAAGATTGGTACTATGGCATACAAATTGGAGTTACTGCATCTTCACGAGTACACCGAGTTTTTCCATGTTTCATGCTTAAAGAAGGTTATAAGGTGACGGATCGGTTCAAACTATATTGCGAGAACTTGAGGAAGGAAAATCATATTGGGCGAGATCCATCAACGACACCAGAATTAAATATGTGAGGAATAGATCCATTTAGGAGTATCTCATTAAATGGAGAGCTAAGTGAAGATTCCTTGGGAGATGAAATTCTTTTATACAGAAGCATCGAGTTACTCAAGCGTTGTGGACCTTACTTGTCTCAAGGGAGGGCATGTTGAAGCCCTAATGTCATTACCCTTAATTGGGGCATATTAGATTAGTAATGCTATTTTATTTATTTATAATGCGACTTTGTGGGCCATTAGTTGTAATTTAGATTAGTAATGTTATTTTAATTATGTGGAAATTTAGATTAGTAATGTTATTTTAATTATGTCGGCTTTAGGCCATTATTTGTAATTATACCTCCTAGTCTCCTATATATACCAAGGAGACATTTTCATTTTGAATCATCTTGTACTTGAACATTTAAATAGGGTAAAAGGAGGTTGCCCCCTCGAAGAGGCTTATTATCTGAAATTCTCTCTTTTTCAAGGCGTTGAGTACTTTTCCTGAGGTTTTTATATGCTATATTGATGTTTGGTTCTTAACACTATGGAAGATATTCTTTTGTATTTGTATTGATCAAACCTTGAGAAGGTTATTGTAATCTTATTGTATAAATCGGCTCAAAAGAAATTATTATTTTATTGTTATTCTTATCAAGTAAAAGTCAAAACAACCCCTCTTAGGGTTGCATTTTTTTGGGAGTCAAGTTATCGGTATAAATAGAGATCGAGTTCCTCTCATTTGTACACACACACAACTCACCTTCTCTTGTGTATTTGGAGCATAACAAAGGGGGTCTAGTGCAGGAGGTCTTGGTTTCTTGGTCTTTGTCTATTTGTGGAGAGCTATAACGTGACATTGTACTAGTTGAAGGAATCTATACTAAAGAATTGGTTGTTGGGTTTTCTCCTCCACGAGGGTTTCCCAGTATATATCATGTGTTATGTGATTGTTTATCTTTCAGTGATCCTATTACATGCAATTGTTAATGAATGTTAAAGAATATAACTATAACTTCTAAAATTATAACATGGTATTGGAGTAAGCCTAAATAGAAGACAATTCACATATATAGAAGACAAAAGGAGTCGTTTTTCTTGATAGGAGTGGTTGCTAGACAAGGAAAGGGCACCAACAAGTGCACCCTAGGGGAGCGCATATTTTCCCCGGATTAGATCTTCATAATCCAGGATTTGTGATTTAGGGGCAGGATGACTACCAGAACCAAGATTGATGAGAAGTTGGAAGGAGCTGACAACTTCATATCATGGAGGTACAAAGTATCCCTCCTCCTAGAAGAATATGATCTATAGAAGTTCACTAAAGAAGAGGTTTCAGAACCAGAGGGAGATGAGGCTAAAGAAAATCACAAGAAGGATATGGTCAAAGCAAAGAGGACTATTGTAGACTCCATTAAGGACCATCTTATTCATCACATATCTTCATTATCCACTCCAAAATAAATGATGGATGTCTTAACCCGACTGTTTGAAGCCAACAACATTAACCGAAGAATGAACTTGAGAACTCAATTAAAGAACGTGAGGATGCAGAATTCAGAAAGCATCCACTCTTACATCTCAAGAGTGAACCAGATCAAGGAGTAGATAGAAGCCATTGGTGATATAGTGAATGGATAAGAAATGGTGATGACCACCTTGAGTGGCCTCCCAAGGTTATGAGATACATTTATTCAAGGGATATGCTCAAGAAGGAAGCTACCCAAGTTCAGTAGGATATGGGAAGATTGCAACCAAGAAGAAGCAAGGACAACAACAAGAGAAGATAAGATGACAGATGATGATCAAGCCCTAGTCGCCCACACTAGGAAAGGAAAAAGCAAGAAAGAACCCTCCTCACCCAAGAAGTTTCAGAAGGGACGAAGAAATAATCCAAATATTAGATGTTTATGTTGTCAGAAAATGGGACACATTGCTAGGAATTGTTCCCTCATTTAGAGACCAAGGGAAAAGAAAGGAGGTGAAATGCATCATGTTCATATAATTGAAGATGATGAGCCACCCAAGAAGGTTGTATTGGTTGTGGAGCCTAATTATCTTCCTGATTCATAGGTTTTTGTTTTTAGTCGGTTTTATACCCCATGAAGACTATACACCCTTGAATATTGTACACCCCTCCACGCAGGGGGATTTTCCCCCTTGTGAGGTTCGAGGGGCTCATCCCTTCGGCTGGGGGGTTCAGGGGTGAATCCTCCGAAGGAAAAATTTCCTTGTAAATGTATATTGTAATTTCATAGTAATGCTAGACCGTTCATTATAAGGTCGTAGATTTGATGGTAGAAGTTATGTTAGGGTTTTTTTCCTTAGAAGGCAACTCTCTTTTATGAGGGAATTGTATTGCGGCTATGTGTTATTGCGAGTATTGCATTATGAGAGATGAGACTATGAGATAAAGAAGAGGAAGTTACAATGGATGTGTTGTAGGTTGTATCCCTTCATTTGCTAGATAATAATAAAAAAATGACCTAGCAATTTATCTGGTGGATGTAGCCCACACTGGGTGAACCACGTATATGTGTGTCTCTATTGTATTACGTATCTTCTGTGTTATATTTCCACATTTCTCTTATTTTATTGCTCTGCGATCCTGTTTTTCTAATAGGTTTCAAAGGAAGATGAATCAAGTGATGAGGAGTATCTGCTTATCTCAATGCTTACAGGAACTATCACTCATGGAAGTGACATTTGGCTGGTGGAAAGTGGTGCTTCCAAGCACATGACAGGTTATAAAGACTCATTATCTAATCTTACTCATAAGGATTCACCGCACAAGGTGAAATTGGGAGATGATTATCAATATCCGATCAAAGGAGTAGGAGAAGCCTCCTACAAGTTAGACTCAGGAAAGCCAATGAAGATGAAGGAAGTTCTCTATGTTCCCGGATTGAAGAAGAACCTTCTCTCTATTTCACCATTGGATGAGAAAGGTTACAGAGTTGCATTTGTTGATGGAAAAGTTATTATGTGGCCTAGAGGGAAGACTTTTGATGAAGTTGTGGTGATTGGAGTTCAAGAGAGGGGACTCTACAATTTGAAAGGGCTATCAAATTCAATATTAATTCATGACACTGTGAATACCAGTGAATTATCACATAGGATATTTTCTCACATATATTACAAGTCCCTACAAAGTGTGAGAAAGATGGTGACGAGACTACTAGAGATCCAGGAAAAACTAGAAGGCATGTGCAAAGGTTTTTCACAAGGCAAGAACGTGAAGCACTCATTTCCCAACAACGATAACAGAGCCAAAATATTATTGGACATCATGCACTCAGATGTGTGTGGACCGATGTCAACAACTTCACTAAGCAGGTATGTATATTATGTGTCGTTTATTGATGATTAGTCACGTAAAACTTGGAGCTATTTGTTGAAGGCAAAGAATGAAGTGTTTGGAAAATTCAAAGAATTCAAGGCACTGGTAGAAAACCTGACAGAGCAGATTATAAAGACCTTGCGATCAAATAATGGAGGAGAATTCACTTCATAGGAATTCAAAGAATATTTCAAGGAAGATAGGATTAAGAGGGATCTTTCTACTCACTACAATCCTCAACAGAAAGGAAGAATCAGACAATCATGGAAGCAGTGAAGGCTGTGATCCAGGATCAAGATCTACCTATGCATCTATGGGAAGAAGCAACAAAGAATGCAGTGTACGTGAAAAAAATAAGTCATGTTGGCATAAGGGAAGACCCAGGGTTCAACGCTTCAACAACACACCAACAAAACCCTAACTATCGGCCCTTTCGGCAAAACCTGCGAAGCAGATGAAGTCTCACCCGAGGTAGAGGCAAGGGTGGTTTCAGGACTCCAGTGTCTGCAACCTTAGCTGGAACACAGATCTGTGATTACAACACCTTAACAGAACACTTAGCAGTTATCATTCATTAGTACTTAGCCTTTGTCTACAATGCAGATAAACCCTAATTACATCCCAACGTAGTATTCAACAAGATTCAACACATTCAAGCACTAAGCACATCAACATAGATCAGATCTAGTATCTTATTCATAGTATTAGGCACTAAACTATCGTATTCATCTAAGCATGCATCATTGCACTAAACATTAATCATATGAGCCATAAAAAAACCATAATGCACAAAGAAACCACAACACAGGATATACGTGGTTCACTCCCAGCCTGGGGCTACATCCACCAACTCTTCTTCTCTTTATTGTCTTCTTTCAATCTTCTACATGCACAGAGCCACAAGATCCTACTTCACATAGGACAGGAGATCTACGCGCACCTCGCCATATCCTCCTTCCCCGAGATAGGTTACAACACAAAGCCTTTACACGGTCTCTTACAGTCACTTGCACTTAGCCTTGCAAGTCTCATACAACATGCACAAAGCATTTACAACTATCACTTGCCCTTAGCACCTAGCATGACACACTTGTGCACCTAGCATCACACCGCTTACTTACATCGCCTAGCTTTCTATTTATACATTAAAAAATGGGCCTAAACATGGGTAAACACATGGGTCGACATCCCCATACCTATTACATAAGCCCAAAACCCAAAAATCCCTAAAAAGGGGCCGAGATCCCGCGATCTCCGCTTCGACTTGCGTTCCACCTTCGACAGCCTGTCGAAGTCCCAAAATAGATCAAACCTGACCAAGGATCTCCAAAACTTGGGCAAGGGCCAATAGGCCCCCAACACTCACCTGTGACTCGTCCCGAGTCACTCTGATCTAGTAGCTCTGCTTCAAAAGCCTCGATCTTGGCTCGAGTTGCTTCAACCTGTTGCTGCGCCAGGGCCTCCTGTTCGGAGAACTCTTGAAGAACTACCTCGTTCACAGGTCCCTCTAAGCGTTGTTCAACTAAAGTGACTACTTGTTCTAGCTCTTATCCTCATCCTTCAATCTCTTCGAACAGTTGGCAAGCTGCATCCTGGACTGGCTGGAGCCTCTGAGTCACTTCCATGACTTTGCTCTGTATGGTGTGGACCTGTTATTGAGCAGTGTGTTGTTCCTTGGATCTTTTCATTCTTTCAACTGTTGATAGGAGATTCAACTGTGCCTGTACTTTCGTTGCTTGTTGCTTTGCTTCCTGGAGCTGTGACTCCAGTGTCTTCAATTCAAAGTCCTCAGTAAGTCGCTCATAAGTTTGCGCACTTCTATTGCTAAGTTGTTGACATTCCAAAGCTAATGCTCTAATCCTCTCAACTGTGCTCGGGGTAGTGGTTTCTCTTTGGTCTCACACGTCCTATGGAGTACTTGGTATTGTTTGTAGCTCTAGATTTTCTATTCTCTGTTGAAGTTGTTGGATGGCTTCAACAAGCTGTGTTACTTGATGCTCTACTGGGTCTTCCTCCTTTTACTCTAAGCCCGTCACAGAGCGAAGTGCTCTGCTGACTGCTTCTTTTACTCCAACCTGCTCCGCAAGCAACTTTTCTTTCTCTTGTTGGATCTGTGCCTTTTCCTCTTCAAACTTTGCTTGGAGGGCAGCCTTCTCCTGTTGCGCAACCCTGCGTTTCTATATTACTTCATCTTGTGCTTTCTTCAGGGCCACTGTGGCTTGTTCTATTTCTTCCTGTGTGCGACAAAGGTGGGCTTTAGTCGCATCGGCTAGTTTGAGGAGTTGGGTAGGCTCATCTCCCAACTCTGTTTCTTCTTATGGAGGGGGCGCAATAGACATTGCGTGGCTAGAGTGAAGGGCATGTTGTACCCCTCACAGTTCTGCTTCAATTTTCTCATACATGGTCTCTTGCTTAGCTTCATTTCTCTGCAAAAGATATTCCGAAGCGTCTGATACAACTTCGATGATGAAGTCAAAGTCATCGAGCGTGAGCACAGTCTGCAACTTGGTCTTACTATCTTTTGACTTCTTCCGCGATGTGGGTTTCGTGGGAGAAATCCTTCTTTTGTGAGATGGCTCTACGTCATCAGAGGGATTATGTGGCGGTGTTACTTCGCCTTGCTTTTGATAATCTTATTTTCCATTGTTCTCTTCTTTATCTACTTCATCATCACCTCCTCCTCCCGGTGATTCTAAAGAAGTTTCTTCTAATGCACTGCTTAGCTACTGGACTTCTTTTGTCTTCTTCCTTCTGCTAGTTCTAGGTGTATCATGCCCTTCACGAGTGATCACCAAGCTTCCGATTAGTTCGGGATCAATCAGTTCTACGGGGTCAACAAGGATAAGGAGCTCTGTAGGCCACTCCTTAGTTATTTCTTCTAGGTCATCCCCTGTGAGTTTGTAATAAATATGTAGTACTTCTTTGTGTTCGTCTTCGTGCGCAGTGATGTAGATAAAATGTATGTCTGCGTGGAACTTCACAAATGGCCTAAACCTATGCAGGGTGTTCGACGTTATATGAGGAATAACTTCGATAGCTCTCTTTAACTGCAGGTAGTAGGTGTGGAACACCGTGTTTGATTGCCATTGTTTTCCCATATCGCTCGAATACCAGAGCGAAGTGAACTTCACGTCTAAGGGTTCAAATGGCTCTAGTTCAGGGAAGGTCGCACCTTCTGGCATCTCCCAAGATATGAACGCGATGAGGATCAACAGCCAACTAAAATGGAACTCATAGCCCTGATCCTGAGCTTCGCGACAGTCTTGGTCTAATTGGTTCACTAATTACTTTGCCCAGTTCATTTGTAGCCCCTCCACGCATTTTCCTACGAGGTCAACAACAAACCCTGTGACCTGCGTGGGTTTGTTCTTCCAGACTAGCTTACTAGCAATCAACTGGCAAGCAAGGCGCACTGTGCCATTCTAGATGGAGGCTACCTTGTAGCCTCGCTTCCCCTTCTCCACATCGTCGTATGTATCTTTAATCTTCTGCGCCAGGACGTGGTCTGCAACCTTCCATGGGTAAACGTCTTGTGGGTCTAGTCCCTGCATGCTCAATCCGGTGATCCGATGGATCAGTGCCAGATCGACGGTGATGCATCTGTCTAGCCACAAGTAACTGCCATGGAAGCTCGAAAGCAGGAGATTAACGCACGCGTTAACCTCCTGGTGCCTTCCAAAATGGGGTATTTTCATCACGTTCAGGATGGTGGACTGCGCGAGGTCCATAGAACATGGTTGGGGGATTATCCTCGACTTCTTCCCCTTCGTCCTAGTCAAATACCTGTGAGGAGCGAGCATGTTGAAGTTCTTGTGATCCCCTAAGTTAAAGTCGTTGATATTTAGTGTCATGATCTTATCTGGCTGAGGCTTGCCTATGCGTATCCCCTTCGGGAGGTACGCAATAACCAAGGTGTAGTCGAAGTCCCTGGGGACACTGTCACAATTCACTGCGTCGGCCAGAGGCGGGATGTAGTCGGGCAGGATGGAAGGGATTAACTTCGCGTTTGCCAAGTCATCTCGATGCTTGGTTATTTTCTCATCTGCAACTCAGGATGGTCTGGATCCGCGAGCAGTCGAAGGGGAGGCTTGCACTCCTCACATCGATGAAGCTTGAACTCCTGTGGATATCACTCTCTCTGCCATTAGATCAATTAAAATTTCCTCTACTAACTTTTTCACAATGTTGAGCTCGTCCAACATGCACACTCGAGATCGGATATCTCAGGCTGATGAACAATTTCTCAATGCAATCGAATGGATGGCAAGGTCTCAATAAGCACAACACAGTAACAATGAGTTTTCTTGTTGGTTCGGATACAATTCGTGAAAGTGTGCTCGGTGCAACAATTGACAAGATAAGTAGACAACGATGTAACATATCCTTCCAATGGACAAGAAGCCTTCATCAATTCAGTTATGTCCGTTACGGCGCGGTCCCAATGGTCCGATGGCAAGTTTTCTAATCATAATTGTTGTTCTAACCGTTCGGGAACATAAATCTAACGGTTATAATGCCTCCAACGTTCATATTGCTCCGCCATGGCAAAGTGCCAATCTGAGTTGCTCTGATATTTCGAAGAAGTTCAAATTCTGGAGACCTTCCTTTTGCGAAGTCTTCTCTAGAAGTTCCTTTAATTTCTCCAAGTTTGTTTTCTTCTTGCTGAGATTTCTAGCCTTCTTCCCTGTGATCGGTGTCTCAGTATTCCTCTTTCCATTCTGATTCTTATCTCCTCTTGGCATAGTAACTTCGTGATGGTGATGGTCTTTACTAGGGTTCAAGGGAAATACTTCTTCTCTATTTGGGGTAGGTGCTCTACTCTCTTGTACAGACAGGTGTTTCAAATCTTCTTGTGTTCTTTGAACTTCGACATCCAGATTTCTGGTCCTCAGTAGCTTCGAATGGTTTTCTTGTTCTTCCAGTAAGTGTGTTATTCTCTTAGCCATGAAGTCTCTTAGTTCTTGTTTTTTTTGTTCTAGAGCTTCCTCTTCTTATTTTATTTGGATCTGATCTTTCTCAATCCAGGTTTTTCCTAGTAACATAACAAATGGGGCGTTGTTCTCAATAAATTTAACAACCTCAAATTCCTCTTATGTCGAAGTGCCATGAGCACTCATAGATGTCTGAGTAAGTCTTCCACATAGGGTTATCAGTTTTCCTCTAAATAATTCTATTCCTCCCAATGAAGGAATCATAGCAGGCTTTCCTAAAATTTCCCAAGTTCTTTCTGTCATAATATTCACTCGTGTTTCCTTATTCAGGACACAATCTATGTCGAAGTCTCCTATTATTGTTTCTATGCACTCTTTCTCTTTGAAGAACTCTGATAAGTTGATATCTCTATGGTCATTCAAGGTTTCTTTCATTTGTAGTAATACAGACTCTGATTCTTTCTGGGGTTCTGCCCCGGTCTTGGTTTCTTGGCCTTTCTCAGGGTTTTCTTGTCTGATATTCATTCTTTCAACCTTAGCAATTATTCTAGGGCAATCCAGAATGCCATGGTCCATAGCTTTACAACAAAGACAAATAGGCCTTCTATCAAGGAAATCCTTAGCAAGATGGCCCGACCTTCTACAACTATAACAAAGGGTTAATCCTCTCTTCCTCTTAAATAATCCCCAACCTTTCTTGTACTGCGCACTAGGA
The DNA here is from genome assembly GCA_010110895.2 of Picea sitchensis. Lineage (NCBI taxonomy): Eukaryota > Viridiplantae > Streptophyta > Pinopsida > Pinales > Pinaceae > Picea > Picea sitchensis. The sequence goes on from SNQJ01S0056148.1 coordinate 40,644, forward strand.
TCATAGTAACTAACCTGCAGAAAATTCTTCCTAGGATCCTACATCCATTTGTTAGTCCAAACATTCTTTATATGCAAATGAATAACATATCTTTCATTATTTCTATCAGATCTACTCATATCAAACATTCTTTCTTCTAACTATGCCCTAATTTTCAGACTAGGACAAAATTTATCAAACATACCTAGATCCATACTTTTGAAACACAAATTTTCACTTATCTTATCTTTAACACAGTACAAAGTTTTCAGATCTTACCTCTTTAATAAGAAATTTTCACTTTACCTTTATCAGAGCACAAAGCTTTCAGATCTTACCTCTTTTCTTTAGATCTGCCTCCTTTCTTAGCACGAAGCTTTGCAAGTCAAGTAGAATACTGCGCACTAAAGCAACAGATCTACGCACATAACTTTCTTTCTTTTCCTCAGTTCCCAGCAATCACAGTTTCAAGTCTCGGCAACATAACCATTTGTTGGCATAGGGGCAAACCCAGGGTTCAATGCTTCAACAATGCACCAACAAAACCCTAAATATCATCCCTTTCGGCAACACCTGCAAAGCAGATGAAGTCTCACCTGAGGTAGAGGCATGGGTGGTTGCAGGACTCCAGTGTTTGCAACCTTAGTTGGGACACAGATCTGTGATTACAACACCTTAACAAAACACTTAGTAGTTGTCATTCATTAGTACTTAGCCTTTGTCTACATCGCAGATAAACCCTAATTACAACGTAGCGCAGTATTCAACAAGATTCGACACATTCAATCACTAAGCACATCAACATAGATCAGATCTAGCATCGTATTCACAGTATTAGGCACTAAACTATCATATTCATCTAAGCATACATCATTGCACTAAACATTAATCCTACGAGTCATAAAACAACCATAATGCACAAAGCAACCACAACACAGGATATACGTGGTTCACCCCTAGCCTGGGGCTACGTCCACCAACTCTTCTTCTCTTTATTTTCTTCTGTCAATCTTCTACATGCACAGAGCCATAAGATCCTACTTCGCATAGAACATAAGATCTACACGCACCTCGCTAGATCCTCCTTCCTCGAGCTAGGTTACAACACAAAGCCTTTACACAGTCTCTTACAGTCACTTGCACTTATCCTTGCAAGTCTCATACAATATGCACAAAGCATTTACAACTATCACTTTCCCTTAGCACCTAGCATCACACACTTGCGCACCTAGCATTGCACTGCTTACTTACATCGCCTAGATTTCTATTTATACATTACAAAATGGGCCTAAACCTGGGTAAACCCATGGGCCGACATCCCCATACCAGTTACATAAGCCCAAAACCCAAAAAACCCTAAAAAGGGGCTGAGATCCCGCGATCTCCGCTTCGACTTGCGCTTCGCCTTCGACAGTCTGTCGAAGTCCCAAAATAGGTCAAACCTTACCAAGGATCTCCAAAACTTGGTCAAGGGCCAACAAGTCCTCACAAAGTACTTGAAAACAATACACCAGAGGAGATGTTTTCAGGAGAGAAGTCGGAAGTCAACCATCTAAGGATATTTCGTTGCCCCATATTTGTGCATGTCCCCAAGGAAAAGAGGACAAAATTGGATCCATCCGGAAAGAATGGCATATTTGTTGGTTACATTGACACATTGAAGGCATACAGGGTATATATTCCTGGTCACCGAAAAGTTGAGATTAGCCGAGATGTCACCTTCGATGAGAGTGCAGCTTTCAACAAATCAAAACAAGATTGTGCAAAAGAGGTTCATGAGGAGGAGAATGGAGTTACTAGAGTTCTAGAGGCAGAAGCAGTTGAACCAGAGGAAGTCATTCTTGAGGATAATGACATGGCAAAACCTCATAGGCCAGCAAAGATGCCTTCTCATAAGATAAGACCAGCTTGGGCACGAGAGCTCATCAAAGATGCAGAAATATATGGTGCCCCAGAAAAATATCTCAGGGAAAGTAAGTAGCCAAAACTATATTCCAGCTATGTGGCATGTTTGTGTGATATCATGGATGCAGAACCATCTAGTTATGAAGAGGCAACATAAAAGAGGGTATGGAAGGATGCCATGGGGGAGGAATATTAGTGCATAGTAAAGAATGATGTCTGGGATGTGGTCCCCAGATCGAAGGAGAAATCAATGGTAAGTTCAAAATGGATTTACAAGACGAAACATGCAGTGGATGGCAATATTGAAAAGTATAAGGCGAGATTTGTGGCTTGAGGATTCTCTCAGAAGGAGGGCATTGACTATGAGGAGACATTTTCTCCTGTGGCGAGATATACCTCGATCAGGTCTATACTTTCATTGGTCGAAGTAATGAAATGGAAGGTGCATCAGATGGATGTGAAGACAACCTTTTTGAATGGTGAAATAAAAGAAGAAGTATATGTGGAGCAGCCACAAGGGTTCAAGGTACATGACATGGAGACGCATGTGTGTAGATTGAAGAAGGCTTTATATGGATTAAAGAAAACACCCAGAGCATGGTATGGTAGGATCAACAGTTTTATGACGAGCTTAGGATTTACAAAGAGCAGTGCAGATCCTAACCTTTACTTTAAGGTTGTGGATGATGGTCCGATAATACTATTGTTGTATGTGGATGACTTGTTTCTAACAGGTGTGGAAAAACTCATCTCATAGTGTAAGAAAAAAATGGTTGTTGAGTTTGAGATGAAATATCTCGGGATGATGCATTACTTTTTGGGTCTCGAGGTATGGCAGAGACAGGATGAGATCTTTATGAATCAAGGGAAGTATGCATTGGAAATCCTGAAGAGGTTCGGGATGTTGGATTGCACGACAATGGATACACCTATGGTATCAAATCTGAAGTTGATGCAGTATATGACTTCATAGACCGTGGATGTTACTTTATATAGGTAGATGGTGGGTCTTTGATGTACTTGATGAACACGAGACCAAATATATGTTTTGATGTGAACACCCTAAGTCAATATATGGATCAGCCCAAGCAGGTTTATTTGGTAGCAGCAAAACATGTGATGAGGTACATTAAGGGTACATTGGATTATGGTCTCAGGTATGTGACAAACTATGAGTTCGGTTTATATGGATATTTAGATTCAGATTGGGCCGACAGTATTCTTGATCGAAAGAGTACTTCGACATAGTACTTAAGTCTAGGCTCCATTATGGTTTCATGGAGCAGTATGAAGCAGTCATGTGTAGCACTTAGTACGACTGAGGATGAATATGTGGCAACATGTGCAACATGTAGAGAAGCAGTGTAGCTTCAGAAGCTATTGTCTGGGTTATTTCGTCTCAAACTGGAGGTGACCTGCATTTGGTGTGACAACCAAAGTTGCATGAAGTTGTCAGAGAATCTGGTGTTCCATGACAGGTCGAAGCATATCGAGATCAAATATCACTATATCAGGGATATGGTGCAAAGGGGAGCAGTGAGACTCCAATACATGACTACCAACGAGCAAGTTGTGGACGTGCTGACCAAGGCACCGTCGAGGACAAAGTTCGAGCACTTCAGAGACAAGCTTGGTGTGGTCTCTCTTCAGAGGGAGTGACGAGGTACAGATGCATTGCAATGTAGTGGATGTCCTGGGGACATGTTGTAGCTATTTGAGAGCTACCCACATGCTTTGGATGCATTGGTTGTGAAGTCACAAGGGTGCACATGATGAAGTACAGATGCATTGCAAGGTAGTGGATATCATGGTGACATGTTGAAGCTCTTTGAGAGCTACCCACAGGCCTTGGATGCATTGGTTGTGAACTCACATTGTACTATGGATATTCGATGATGTATAGATTTATATGTTCAACAGTCAATGGTCATGAGCTTGTGTGGCAACAAAGAATACCTTCCTAGTTAAGAGGGAGTGTTGATATTTTGATGTAACTACGGAAGATATTCTTTTGTATTTGTATTGATCAAACCTTGAGAAGGTTATTGTAATCTTATTGTATAAATCGGCTCAAAAAAAATTATTATTTTATTGTTATCCTTATTGTAAAAGTCAAAACAACCCCTCTTAGGGTTGCGTCTTTTCGGGAGTCAAGTTATGCGTATAAATAGAGGTCGAGTTCCTCTCATTTGTACACACACACAACTCACCTTCTCTTGTGTATTTGGAGCATAGCAAAGGAGGTCTAGCACATGAGGTCTTGGTTTCTTGGCCTTTGGTATCTTGGTCTTGGTCTATTTGTGGAGAGCTATAACGTGACATTGTACTAAAGAATTGGTTGTTGGGTTTTCTCCCCCACGAGGGTTTCCCAAGATATATCTTGTATTCTGAGATTATTTATCTTTCAACGATCCTATTACATGCAATTGTTAATGAATGAATGTTAAAGAAGATAACTATAACTTCAAAAATTCTAACATATAGGAGCTTGAAGCTTTGGAGATTCACACCATGCTTTTGATTTCAAAAAAAAAATTGACATTAACTTTGAAGAGATGCAAGGGCAGAGACCTAAAGGGTCTACAGTGAGAAACAAGACAGGAGTTTGTCTAAGGGTTTTATATTTTAGTATTTTTCACTCGAATCTAGCCATATAAATTTTGGGTGAAATTATCCGTTTATGTTTTCTAAATTGCATTTTTGAATGCACGAATGGATTCAACTTTCTAAAAAACTCCTAGAGTGCTCGGATTATACAAACTCAACCACTTAAATTTACAATTCTAATAAATTATAACTGGGTTTTGGGCAAAATCTACCAAAAAATATGCCTAAGAAAGAGCCAAAAGAACCAAAACGTAGTTTAGACTAAGCCAATTTAAAATGGAAGGCATAGCATTAAAAGTGTTTAATCTTACAATACCGATCCATGTGTACATTCAAACATTCAAAATTGCAATTTAAACAATGGAAAATTGCAATTTCACCAATAATTGCTAGATTGGATCCTATATTCAAGAAGTAAACTCCTTTATGGATTGGATCTTGGATCCTATATTCAAGAAGTAAACTCCTTTATGGATTGGATCCTATATTCAAGAAGTAAACTCCTTGGATCCTATATTCAGGAAGTAAACTCCTTTACCGTGAGACTCCACCTTGTTAACTGATTGCTATGCAGTACAACATAAATATCCCTTTGAAAACATTCAAAACTGCAATTTAAACAATAGAAAATTTGCAATTTCACCAACAACATAAATGTCCCTTTGAAAACATTCAAAACTGCAATTTAAACAATGGAAAATTTGCAATTTCACCAATCACCATTTCCAAAATAATTACCCAGAAACAATGAAAAATTGGGATTCAATTGCCCAATAAAATTAAAAAGCCCAAAATTCTAATAGATAGAATACTCCCAATGTAAATGTAAATTCTAATAGATAGAGTACTCCCCATGGAAATTAATGGGAGGAGAAGATCCAAAGTATGATTATGAAAATAGTGTTATCAGAGCTCAAGGGGAAGCTTTGTGCAAGGAGAAAATAGATATCGGAGCACCCTTAGCAGTTCAGCCTACTTCGTTTTGGTTGCTTTAAAGCTCCAGAATTCAAGGGAAGCTCAACTGCCAGCGTCTGGACATCAGAGCACCCAAGAAGCTGTCATCGATGAGAGGGAGTCAGTCTCAATTTACATATGGAACACTTCACCTAGGCGGTTAAAGTTGCAGAAGCAAATCAAAACAATCTCCGAGTTCCCAAGGATACGATCAGGGTTATGATAATCCCCTTCTGAAAAATGTCCATTCCCAAGTTAAGCAACAACCCAATGATGCATTGCTCAGAAAAAATTCTTTCCTCGTGGGATTGATACTCGCTGAAAGCATGAATACTATGGTAGCCCTTGAAGCTAAAAAAAAATGGTTTAAGTCTTCCTTTTTTCAGTACAAAAATGGTTTAAGTCTTCCCTTTTTCAGTACAGCTGCAGAATTCCGCGTTTAAAGTACAGTTGCAGAATTCCGCGTTTAGCCTGCGTTTGGGAATGATAAACACATTCAAGAGAAAGACGACAATAAGAGAGAAAAGGAGTTGAATACATATTTCGTCCATGAATTAGAGCACAAAACGTAGATTTCCATGGAAGATTTATTGATTATAATAGACTACAGCTCTATAAATTGTGCACCCTCAAAGAAGAACCCAAAATGTAAATTGTATACCCTCAAAAATGAACCCAAAATGGTATGCAAACATATTCCATGAACTCAAATCTGAACAACTGCAAATAAATGCAGAGGAAGCAATGAATGGAACAACTGAGTAGCATATAATAATGAGTGAATTGAATAGAGGAATGCCTCACTCTCATCTGTACACAACAACATACTTGCATTTACACCCATTGATGTGATAACAGACTCTGTGGTTGTTTGGTGTAGTACACATAGCAGTAATACACAACACAACACAACATATAATAATGTAATCGTTCAATCTGATCAGTAATTCCTCTGATCTGTATTTCAATACTTATGCTAACAAAACTGTTCGGTATTTGATCGCATCAGATCCCGAAGCTTTGGCCGGAACTCGTTAATGGTCTCCAACTTTGGCTTCCATGATCTGCATGTCCTCAATCTCAGCTGTGCAAGCGCCATTGAGAGCTCTGGAACGTCCTCCAAATTTAGCTTCGGCACCGCAAACTCCTCCTCCTGCGCCTCACTAATTTGTTTCTCCTGCTCCATTAATAAATCACCATTTTTCCTTTCTAGGAGGGGACGCATTAGGAAGTCTCCAAAGAGGGGGAGTATTCGGGCACCTGAGCTCCATTTGCTTGGCGTTTTCATGGCGGAATTGGCCTTGAATGCCAGGGAGGCCATGTCTGCTCCAGAGAGCACAGAATGAAGCTTGGTCATGGGCAGAAGGAAATAAAGATGCCCCAAATCCAGGTCTTCGTCTGCCGAGAGAGGATTAATCCGACGCCCGATCTGGAGACCATTGGCGTGGCATACAAAGTGCTGAGGATTGTCCATCATAAGCTCTGCTGCCTTTAATATCCTCTGAAACCCCTGGACGCTGCCATTCCAATGTATTACTTTCACAGTGCTGGAAGGTACAGAGTTCGAAGCGCACAAAACAGAATTGCCCATGGCTGCTCCTATTCTCTGTCTCTCTGCAGTTCTGTGAACGGAACGGATTGCAACTGTATGCATGGGGTACAAGGCATTTATGAAGTACGCATCCCTCCCATTGATATAGGATAAAAGAAGGTGAATTGAATAGCTGGCTACAGCGCAATTCTCGCCTGAATCATTGTAAGTACGACAGAAAACTGACACAATAAGAAACAGAAAATCATTTGTTTATGTGGAGTTGAGACCCACACGCATTCACTCACTTGCTGTAACCTGATCCCCTACATGCAAAAAAGTGAATGCATGATAGCACAAGCCAACAGCTGTATCAGTAAGCTTAAGCTACACAATAAAAGTATGGCTCACAATTGTCTTCTAGCTGTCAACAAATCGTCTCACAGAGTATTCACATGATCATCGGCTGTCAAAAGCACAGCCTACCCAACTAACATCATACTTTATTTACTTATCTGCCCAGGCTGCACTTATCACACCCGTGGTTACCAAGGCAAACCTCTTTTAGTGGGTTTAGGTAACTTAATCACTAAGTTTCATTGCATTTGCATCAGTGCACTCTGAGTGTAAACGCAAAGTTAACTTGATGTTTTCTTCTTGTATTTTTCAGATGGTATTGGCAACTTGATGTTTTCTGCTTGTATTTTACACATGGTATTGGTGCTCATAGGTTGAGCATACTTCCATCACACGGTTTTGTAGCAAGATCAGGAGCAGTTTTTCTTTTGTATTTTATTTTATTGGAAATATATTCAATTAAAGATGTTTTTTTTGTTTTTGAATTGACAATTCTAAAGAAGGTTGAGGTGTTAAGAAGGTACCTACAGGATTTAAGTCAGTGATTAGATGACTAAACTCCACATTGACCAACTGTTCTATTACTTGGACCTTAACTAACTAAATCATATAGCTAAATCTAAAACTCGATTTAATAAGTTATAGAAAGTTATAACTAGTACTAAGCCCAACCCTATACAACTACAAAATGCTGTCAATGAATAGTTTGTTGAGGATGAAGAAGTACAATAGTGACTCAGGGAAAGGGAGGTCAAACTGTATTGTTGAGGATGAAGAAGTACAATAGTGACTCAGGCAAAGGGAGGTCAAACTTTTAAAAAGGGGACAACAAAGTTGGACCTTCATCGAAGTTTCTTCATGAAAGAGAACATGAACTAGTATGTGTGAGAAAAAAAGAAGTTATAATTTTGTAATTTGTTTATATAGTTTTTTAAGTTTTTTTTAATGTTGTCATTTACATTACAAACAAATTACATTAAAATAAGATGATGTTGTGAATAATATATTGTTATAAAAAAAAATATATATAATAATAATCATATTCAAAAAATCAATAGTTGTTAAAATGTTGTCATTTACATCACAAACAAAATACATTAAAATAAATCTCAATCAAATATACAAGGACTAATGGTTGTTAAAATGTTGTCATTTATATCATAAATGAAATACATTAAAATAAATCTCAGTCATATATAGAGTGATTAATGGTTGTTAAAATGTTGTCATTTACATCACAAACAAAATTCATTAAAATAAAGTGATGTTTTTCATATATTGTTGTAAGAAAAAATCATATAAAAGCAATCTCACTCAAATATAGAGGGACCAATGGTTATTAACTCAAATGCAAGAGATGTTTTTTTCATAAAAAGGAATGAAAACCAAGTCTAAAATAAGGAGTTAAGAATTCTTTAAATCTAAGCACCAACAAATCCAACAAAAAGGTAAAATGCCATCATTGTCATAAGAATATCGAAGATTGTTGAATAAGGAAAATCTAAAACACACACACATTTTTGCCGAAAACATAGAACATATTTTTGATCGTTGTATTGGAGCTTATTAAAAGTATAGTGCTACATTCGACTTTTGGATTAAGGAGTAATTGAACATATGCCTAAGAATAAATTTGTTTAATAATTTAACCATATATGTTGGTAGTGTTGGATTACTGAGAAGGGGGGTGAATCAGTTATAGAGCAATTTAATCATTTTTAACCATAGTATGCAAGTGTTATTTATCTTTATGATCAATATAGCATTATCATTCAATAAGTACAGAGTAAATAAACTATGAACAATGAACAATCATACACATACACAGTACACCAGTATTTTTACGTGGAAACCCAATGCGGAAGAAAACCACGTAATGTTTTTCCTTATATGTCTTTAAGAATTACATTAATTGGAAGCACCAACTTCCTTTGTTCTCCAGCTACTACGGGAAGGAGGCTCCGACCCCCTATATTTTCTAGGCTACAACTTGAGGGAAGCTACAACTCCCCAATTTTTTGGCTACAACCAGAAGGAGGCTACAACCCCCTTATGTTCTCTGTCTACAAACGAAAGGTGGCTACAACCACCTATCCTTGCCCCGTCCTGTCGCCCTGAATTATAAGTGTCAAATGAAGAAATCACTGCCACACTGTCACTATGAGATATACCACTGTAAACTTGTACCAACCTGTATCACTACCCTATAATCAACATGTACCTGGACTGAGTCTGTACCAACCAAAACCCACAGATACACGACATATCTGTTTTGCATCACACATATGTACGTTCCCTATCTATACAACATCTTGTGTGTGTACACGACCTATCTGTACTACAACCTGTGTATGCCTTCTAAAGACTAGGGTTTTCTCTCTCCTGAAAACTCTTACCCTCTACAGCCTCTGTCACATCAACCTGCAACATGTCACTGTGTTTAGAGTGTAATTGTGCCTTATGCATACATCCTCATATGTATCCTTTAACCAAATGCATCTATATCTCTCTACTCATGTGCCATACAAGTGTGTATAATCATGAGAAAGTATAATAACCCTCACATGAACTAGACATCAAACCCTTCCTGATATACAACCTCTCAATACATCAACCACTTCACAAATACAAGCTCTCAACCATGTATCACAAAACCCTTAACCATATGCCAAGAAATACAAGATGTGCCTCAACACTAACAAGATGTATCAATGATAAATATTGATTATACCAGTACTGTATTTTTGTAGATCTGACTTATATAGAAAGTCCCATGCAACCACTAATCTCTTGTTGACCAAAATTTGGTCATCCATATTCCCCCGCTCTTGGATTCATAAAAGCCTTGATATCAAAATAAGACATTTTTTGAACTTTTATGAGTTCACTTTCCAGCCCTCAATCTCAGCTTCGCCACATATTTTTCAGATCAAAAGTTTGTTTCTGTATGCCTAAGTTACTCAAGATCTTGTCCAGAGGTCCGATTTTGAAGGATCTTTCTAAGTATCATGTTCTCCTCTCCTCTCCTATATTACAATGCTAACATACTTAGAATTTTCACTCAACATATCTCTTTCCATACTTAGTCATATTTCAGTGCTTGCGGGTTCACGGGTTGACATGAATTCATTTCCACCAACTTGCTTATCTCATAAGTTTGTTTTAACACTTAGCCATTTCTTTTAGTTTGTGAGTTCGAGCTCTCATCTTCCATTTTCCATGACCTTCACTTTGCACCCCAAGTTTTGTGATCTACATTTCAATCATTAGCCTTTTCGCGGGTGTCGAGCTCCAAAGTCTTTCATTCCTCTTGCATGCGAGTCCGACCAACCGTTCCTCAACACTTAGTCTACTTTTGTATCACGGACTCACAGACTCATACTGTTGTGTTTTCTTATTTTCACGAACCTATCTGAGAAGTATCATTACTTAGCATTTTTTCATCCATGGCGGATTCGCGGGTTGGCAGACTCATACATTCCCTCACCTTCTCATAGTGCATCACTTGCCAACCCGTTGTCTACATATTACACTCTCTACCTCCGACGCCTACATTTCTCCCCTTACCCCCCTTCTCATTCAAATTTAACACTTAGAATATTTATGAGTTTGTTGGGTTC
>SNQJ01S0056148.1:51606-63204 GCA_010110895.2 Picea sitchensis
TCCACGTAAAACACTAGTGTATTGTGTATGTGTGTGATTGTTTATTTCTTACTACTCATTATTGGATAATAATTCTACATTGATATAACATTTGAAGAAAAATGATTATAATTACGCTATTACTGATTCACCCCCCCTCTCAGTAATCCAACAGAGGGTTCGAACACCAAATTCGAGGAAACTCACACCCCAGTCCAGGTGTGTTCACATGGCACAAATTTCAATCCATATGAGGAGACGTGGCGCCAACTCTCTTTCCGTTGTGATCGAGTTTAATGTTATTAACTAGATACTCTAGCCAGCCTTCTATAAAAGTCATTAACCTTGGCTCAATGGTAAAGTTTACGCGAAGAAAAAGGAGTGTGACGCTCTGTGGTCTAAGAACGTACCCACATAGATGACAACAATTTCCCCGTAGAGATTCAGGTCCAGTGGAGGACCTGTAGGCTTTCCAAAGTGGAGGGTGGGTCGAGACTCATCCCTTGAGCACGACAGTCGATATGTAGTCTCAAGTAGGAGCTTGGGAAGCAATGACACCTCATCAAGGGTACCCGAGGGGGTACCATCGAGGAGGTAGCTCTCCAGCATGATCCTCATCTTTCCAACCTGGAAATGACCCTCTTGTTTCAAGGGTCCGGCGTGAAGCACATGACGCAACAACCACCTTTCTAGAGTCCATTCAATCATGCTTTCAGGAACATCTAGAATAGGCAGAGGCATTGGTTCACCTTGAAAGAACAATGACCACAGACCAGGAGCTGGCAGACACAACTATCCATTGGATTCCAGACATAGGGATGACTCCTGCTAGAGAAACGAAGTATTAGAAGATAGTGGAACTGTATGAGCACATCAAGGGCCTCGTGAGCCAAATGCTCTAGGACGTTGGACGACCTTCAGTGGTAGCTGGACGATTCAGTTGCAACTGCACAACCTTCATCTGATGCTCTAGGAAGCTCTCACCCGCCTTCCATCATCCAACACAGCAATGACGGCCTCAACCCCAAAAAGTACTGCTCATTCGACCTCGAGCTCCATAACTAGTAGGTAGCTTTCTAAGTTATGGAATGAATTACATCTGAAGATCAAGTTCTGGAGCTTGCTCCAATTTCTATTTAGGATATTTTACTAGTTGTCTAGTTTTTAAGACTATGTTTAAAAATATTTACCAAACTCTATGAAGTGGAGACTTATACCTTTATTGTTGGTCTAGTTTCGTCAATGGCAAGTCAGCAATGAAAATGTTTTGTATGTATAATATTTTGATACAATAATAAAAATTATAAAAAAAAGTTTTATGGAATTGTGGAAATTAAATTATTGGAAATAATAATATAATCCAATAGTGACTTTGATTAGTACCACTATGGCCATATCAATAGTCATATTTCAATAAGATTTCTTACATGTTGTAATGATTTTCGAGGCGCATGTGCATTTAGAATGCAACATAGTTGAGTGATTTTCGGTACAGGGATAAAAATATCGGGGACTGTTTTATGAGTATAGTGGCTTGAAGTACAAAACAATCGACTTTCACATATGGTTATGAGTGATTGAAAAGTTATAATTAAGTAGATTCATTATTTCAAATTTTAAAGATATAATTAAGTAGATTTATTATTTCAAAATTGTAAAGATAATGGTTGAAGAGAAAAGAAAAAAAAAAAGGAAAAGAACATTGAGTAAATGATAAAGGGAGGGAGGTTAAATGATAAAGGGAGGGAGGTTGCGAAGTCTAATTTAAATTGAACTTCAATTTCAATTTAAAATATTGATGGAGGTATTTGAATTTAGTGTGAGAAAGGGTAATTTTACTGTTTTGTAATTTGATATTTTAAAATTTAATATAAAAGTTGATGCCTTATTTAAAGAAACTATGTCAATGCAGGATTGTTCTTTAATTTGTCAGCAAAAAAGAGAAGGCAATGCTGAGATGATATTTCAGTAGTGTTTTGGTTTTTGTTATTGAAATATATTTGAAAGGTTGGTTTTAGAAGTAAAGGTTGCCACAAAATAGCTTAGGATCACAGTATATAAGTAGACATAGAATATTAAGTATATTTTGTCAAATAAATTAAGTAAAATTATGTATATTTTGATTTCACATTTGAAATGTTGAATATAAATATTCTTTTCAAAAAAGTTTATATTTTAAAATAAAAATTTACAAAATAGTGTATGTTATGATAATCATATTCATTTATATTGAATTTGATATCACTTATATATTTAAGAAATTCATTGATACAACACTACTTATTCATTTTGCATGATTTTATTGATTAATTAGCATATCTATTTTTTAATAGAAAATGTTCAATAATGCCAATAATGTATTATGAATACTTACATAAATAGGTTTCAATGTTCATGAGAACATATAGTAAGTTTAGATGAATATATAAGATAAAGATGAATTGATCTACTACATAAAAAAAGATAACAAGTAAACCAAATATGTAGAAAAGCTAATGTTGTTAACAAAAAAGCTGCACAATACAGTTACATTAGTTTATAGATCAATGTTCATTGGCCTATAATATCATAGAAATACAAGGCAACTCAAGACCCTCACAAGGCAACTCATAACTCATAGGAAAACACAACTCCTTCACAATCAAGAACATTTGGCTAACAAAATATAATTTCATATTAATAGATCTAACTTTTCCTTTCATCCAATCTCTTCTTTATGTGCTTCAAGAATCTTCTATCCTCCCTTCTTTGTTACTCTTGTTTGATGCTTTTGTCAATGTGCTCCAGTCAACAAACTCTTTATCAAGTCATTTCTTAGTGTCAATGACTCATGTTTGTTTATGCTCATTTGTTGGTGTCAGGTCAGGCATTGGTAGAACTCGTAACTTCACTGTTGTGATTTGCATTAACATGAATGGTGCACAAATACAATCAAAATGATTGTTGGTCTTTTCTAACAAGTAACTCTTCCTATCACCTACGACTCTTCATATTTACATTAATATTACAATAACACAATCCCAATGATTATGTGTCCAGCATTCCCCCTCTAATCTGAGGGGATGTTTGTGAGTCCAAGCATCATTCTGAACTTTTCAAAATTTTCTCTTCCAAGTGTGTTGGTAAAGATGTCTACAATTTGTTCATTTGTGGAACAATGTCTCAAGTGAATAGTCTTGGCCTCTACATGATATTGAATCAAGTGATAAATTGTATTGATGTGCTTTGTTTGATCATGGAATTTGAGATTCTTGGCCAACTTGATTGCATAAGTATTGTCAACTAGAAGAGGAGTAGAATTCACTTGTTTCTCCTGCAAAACTTCAAGTATTTTTCTGAGCCACGCAATCTCCTTCGTTGCTTCTATCGCTGCCACATATTTTGCCTATGTTTTGGAATCTGTTGAAATTGATTGTTTGCGTGATCCAAGACTCATGAGATAGCTTGAAGTTAACACTCTGTTTTCCTTATCCCCAAAAAAGGTCTAAATTAGAATATTCGATTGGGTTGAAGTCATCCACCTTAGAGTACCTGAGTCCAAAATCTTGAGTTCCCTTCAAGTATTTTAAAACTCATTTTGCAGCAGACCAATGTCCTTCACAAGGCTTTTGCATGAACCTGGAAAGAATCCCAACAACAAATGAAATCTCTAGTAGACTGGCGGTAGTAAGATAGATAAGAATTCCCACAAGTTATCTATACTTGGTTGCATCCTCAAATTCATTCCCTTCTTTTGATGTGAGTTTCAAATCCTCTTCCATTTAAGTAGAAACAAGATATCCAACCATACCAAACTTGCTCAATACTTCTTTTGGGAGATGAATATGTACCTTGGATTTTGAATCACCTCAATACTCAAATAGTAGTAAAAATGTCCTAAATCTATTTCTTATAATGAACAACATATAATTATACTTTTCCAAAAAAAAATTAAGTGCATTTATAAATATTATTAATTTTAAATATATATATAGATATAGATATATGACTTATTTTAAAATTAATATGTATTTGGACTTACTTAACTTTTAAAAATATTTATGTGAAAATCAAATATTAAGTTTAAATATCTAAATTTTATAAATTTATACTTGTACTATTCCACTTTAATATTGGATATTTAGATTTTATAGAATCATTGTTGGCGATTTCTTAATTTGGATATATTTATAATTGTTTTGTCTTTTGTAATCTAATGTGAAGATATAATAGTTTTATTCTTTGTATTCTTATGTGAAAAGTACTTTGTAACCTTAGCAATAATACAATACTGTGTGTATGTCATCTTTCTCAAGGTTCAGTGAACATTGAATTAAATTAAATTATTTAGTGTAAATAATATAATAATCCATTAACGAGTTTGACATTCGTGCCACTTTGACAATTGAAGATCATATTTGAATATGATTTTTACATTTAGTAATGATTTCGGGGTGCATATTCATTTCGAATGCAACGTGGTTGAGTGATTTCAGGGCAAAATGTGTTAAGCATCTTATGAGTTGTTAAGCATTTCATGGCAAAATTGGTTGGAGTTAAAACAAATTGACTTTCATATAAAGTGATGAGAAAATTGAAAATATATAATTAAAATAAATTTTGGATGATTTTCCTGTTTTAAATTTGTAAAATAAGCAAGTTACTTGGGTTGTAAATTATGTTGGAAAGTCTAATCCATATTGGTTTTAGGTTAAATTTTTTGAATTTTATTGATTAAATTTTTTTTTTATTTTTTTTTATTTTTAAATAAATAATGTTGAAAAATGTTAATATAGTTTTAAATAAATAATGTTTAAAAATGATCATAACTTGTAAGTTAATAATATTAATAGTGTACTTTGTGTAAATAAGTTTTAATATTTATAGAAAATATATAATAAATTTATTTAAATTTATAAAATAAAAATTAAGAAATATAATATTTTAATCAAAATTATGAATTATAAAAAATTCATTATATTAAAAAAAATAATAAATGTATAGTAAAATTATAATTATTTATAAATTAGTATTTATTGATTTATGATATCATAGTGTACAACTCAAGGTTGTTACAAGGAAATTCATAACTTTTAGTATTTTGGTCGTAGAGTATAATGTCATAGTGCTAAATTTAAATTTTATTTTAATACAATTCATTATGCTATGTGCATTTCTGAAATTTGCTTTCTTTCTCTTTGCTATCATGGATTACTTCTCTTGTCTAGTGTTATTATTGACAAGTCTTTTATTACATTCTTTCTCTATGTTAAATTTTTTTTTTTTTATGTGCCTTTCTCCATAAGCTTCCCTATCAATCATCACCTTATTTATGCCTCTCTCTCTAGGATCACTCTATTGATGATCAACTTGTCAACAACCTCCATGTCTATAATCTTTGTTTCGATGGCTTTCTTTACCAATGATTATACTCTATTGATGACCATATTCTTTCTCATACAATATTATCACTTTGCACATTCTTCTCATTTGTCTAATTTGTTTAATCAACCTTCCTTAACAAAGGTCTCACTTTAAAGATACATAATAGAATGTTGATCATTTCCAACTAAGTTGTAGATCATTTACCATAACTATGTATTAAATTTGGAGTTGTGTCTTTAAGGTTGATTATGTTGTTTCATTGAAATCTRAACATTTAAATTGAAATACCAGTTAGATCCATGTCAAAGTTCCATGCTTGAATCTCAACAAATTATCATGTTAGCGTTTTTTTTCTAGTGAACTTCACTTATATTTACACTAGACAACTTCATGTTTCAGTGACTTAGGCTTCTACCAAAAAAAACACTTAGCAAACATGCTTAGCTATTCCCTAGTTTATACTTTACTTTCATCTATATGCTTAGATTTTTCATTATAATGTGACATATAAGATACCAATGTTTCATGCATAGTCTAACACAACCTAAAAATTAAAGTAAAAAATGAAAGATACATATACATTCCATATATTTAGGAAAATCAATGTTTACAACAAACATCTTATAAACACCTAGATAAATATAAGCTTATTCATTAAGAAATAGTTTTCATTTCTAATAAATTAATCAATAAGATTGTATAAAATTAATTGATGTAGATATGACTGTTGAATCTAAAACTTATTAAAATATTGATATAAATTCCTTATATGTAAATATGCAAATAGAGGGTATTTGGGTTTAGTTCAGGTGATTAGGAGAAATAATTATAATCTCTATTCTTTCCAGTGGCATGTTGTAATGAGAGCTTTATTAATAGGAAAACTTTGTTTGGAAAAAAATAAAAATAAAAGATATATTTTTTATATTTAGAAAAATCAAAATCTATAACAAAATTTTTATAAATATTTAAATAAATATAATTTTTTCATTAAAAAATAGTTTTATTTTTAATAAATTAATTATTAATAATATTTATATATAATTAATATAAATATGTATGGAAAATTTAAAATTTATTAAAATATTATAATAAACTAAAAATAAATAAAATTCTTATGTATTAAAAAAAATATTTTTATTGAAACGTTTTGAAAAACAACTTTATCAATACTGGAACATCTATTCAAACAAGAGCAATTAATGAAACATATATTATACCAAGAGAAAATAATGAAAACTTTTTTGAGCAAGTTTAAACTTGTCAATAATGAAGGGTAGATTGAGCCAAGTGCAATATCTTGCTAACTTTGAACATTAATACTGAAAACTCTTTTGAGCAAGTTTAAACTTGTCAATAATGAGGGTAGATTGAGCCAAGTGCAAGATCTTGCTAACTTTGAATATTTAGATTTCAGAGTTATAATATTAATGATTAATTGAAAATTGATATATATATTTAATTTTATTTTTTATTTTTGCAAACAATAAAACATTTATTAAGCCAAGAAAAAATAATGAAACATCTTTTGAGCAAGTTTAAACTTATCGATAATAAAACATCTATTGAGCAAGTAAGCCAAGTGCAAGATATTGCTAACTTTGAAAATTTAGATTTCATAGTGCAAGATCTTGTTAACTTTGAATTTAGATTTCATAGTTATAACTTTGAATTTAGATTTCATGGTTATAATATCAATGATTAATGATTAAATGATTAATTGAAAATTGATATATATTTTTTATTTTATTTTTATTATTGTTTAATCAAAAACAAAATATTATTTATATTCATTTTTAATATTAAATATATTTAAATTTTAATAATTTATTAGTATATGATTTATTATTATTAATATGGATAGATATAGAGTATGAATGGGTCTAATTGTTAAGAATATGTGTTTTATTTTAAGAGATTAAAAGTTCAAATCCAAAAGATATAGATATGTATACCTCAGTAAACTTTTACTAATGCTTGATCATGACTTTAAAAAATAAATTATTATTATTATTTACATATCCTAATTTTTTCTTTACTTTTTAATTTGAAAAATACTTAAAATCAAAACCAATAAAACCAATAATATAATAATTTATGTATATCCTTCCTTTTTTTTCTTGGGATAATGGAAATCAAATTATTAAAAATAATAATATAATACAATAGTGACTTAGATTGTTGTCACTATGCTCATATTTCAATATGATTAGTAACTATAGATTGTTGCCACTATGGCACTATCTAAGGTCATATTTCAATATGATTTCTTACATCTGGTAATGATTTCCCAGGTGCATGTGCATTTAGAATGCAGCATAGTTGAGTGATTTTAGGTTCAGGGATAAAAATATTTGGGCTGTGTTATGAGTACATTGCCTTGAAGTACAAAACAATTGACTTTCACATGTAGCGATGAGTGATTGGAAAGTTATAATTAAGTACATTTATGATGCATTTCATTATTTCAAAATGGAAAAGATAATGAATAAGGGAGGGAGGTTATGAAGTTTAATTTAAATTGAACTTGAAGTTAAAATATTGATGGAAGGATTTGAATTTAGTATGTCAAATAGTAATTTGACTTGTTTGTATTTTAATATTTTAAAATTTAATATAAAAGTTGATCAGTTATTTATTTAAAGAAGTTATGCCAATGCAGGATAGTTATTTATCTTAATATTAGAGAAGGGTTCAGATTTCTATAATAAAATCCTTTGTTTTTTATCAATAAAGATAATATTGAGATGTTATTTTAGTAATTTTTTAGTTTTTTTTTTGTTATTGAAGTATATCTCAAAGGTTTTTTTTTTTAGAAGTAAACGTTGTACATGAGTAGACACACATAGGAATGATGAAATAATTTACAATGCTATATATATTTTATATATTTGTCAAATGATTCTTTAGGTAGAACTATATATATTTTAATTTTATATTTGAAATGTTGAATATAAAGATTTTTTTCTTAAAAATAATTATACATTTTAAAATAAAAATTTACAAAGTAGTGTATGATAGGAGAATCATATTCAATTATATTAAATTTGATATCACTTGGATATTTAAGGGACCTCATTGATGCAACACTACTTATTCATTTTGCATGATTTGATTGATTAATTAGAACACTACTAATTCATTTTGCATGATTTGATTTATTAATTTGGATATCCATTTTTTAATAGAGAATGCTCAATAATGCACTCTGAATACTTATATAAATAGGTTTCAATATTCACTAGAACATGTAGTAACTCAAGGCACTTACAAGGAAACTCATAATTTATAGGAAAACACATCTCTCTCACACTTGAGAACATTTGACTCACAAAATATCTCATAATTTATAGGAAAACACATCTCTCTCACACTTGAGAACATTTGACTCACAAAATATAATTTCATACTAATAGATCTAACCTTTTTTTTTCATCCAATCTCTTTTGCATGTGTTTCAAGAATCTTTTTTTCTTCCTTCTTTGTTATCCTTGATTGATGCCTTTGTCAATGTGCTCCTGTCAACAAATCCTTTATCACATCTTTTCTTAGTGTCAATGAGTCATCTTTGTTTACGCCCCTTTGTTGGTAATTGTCCTTGTCAATCATCTTCTTATTTATGTCTTTCTGCTGACAACCACTCTATCAATGGTCAAATTGTCGACAACCTCTCTATCTATGATCTTCCTTGTTGATGACTTTCTTTGTTTATGACCATGCTCTATCTCATACAATCTTATCACTTTGCACATTCTTCTTGTTTTCCTTATTTGTTTGACCAACTTCCATTAATAGAGGTCTCACCTTATAGATATAGAAATAGATAATTGATCGTTTTTACTAAGTTTTTTATCATATACTATTAAAATCTCTTACTTTTGGATTTGTGTCTTTAAGATTGGTTATGTTGTCTCCTTGAAATTTGATGATCTAAGTTGAATTTATTAGTGATCAAAATAGACCAATCCACAACTACTTTAATGGTCAAATCCATGTCAACGCTTCATGATTGAATCCTGATAAATTGTCATGCCAACTTGTGTGCTCCAATGTGCTTCATTGTTATCTACCCTAGCCAACTTCATGCTTCACCAACTTGCACCTACACCAAAAACGCTCATTGCACATGCTAGATGATTCACAATTTGTACTTTACTTGCTTCTTTGTGCTTATATTTTCAATTATTATTTCTAACATATAATGTGCCAATGTTTTATGCATAAAACTCTGTGACCTAAAAACCAAGGCCAAAAAAAATATGTGCTTCATATCCTTAACAAARTCAAATTCTACAACAAAGAATTTGTGAGCACCTATAGATGTAACCTTATTCATGAAGAACTTAAGRGTTTTCAAGTTATTTGTGCACCAAGGCTAAAGTCCATCAAATTGTCATAATAGACCATGGGTGAAATAAAATTCTTCTTAATTCAAAACCTCTTCAAAAAAATTTAAAAAAACACTCATTAATACAACCTTGTCAATAATGAAATATTCATGAAGCCAAAGTGCAAAACATTAAAATTCAAGAAGAAAATGTTATGTCAAAGACAATAACTTAAAGCAAATTGAAGAACACTTGCATATTTTTCTTATTCATTTACAAGACAAAGATTATCATTATATAAGCATTGACGCTGCATTAATACAATGTTTCCAATTAAATGAAACTACATAATTAACTTAGATAAAAGATAAAAGTAGTGAAAGTACTAAACTTTGTAAAAGTAATAAAAAAGTTAGTCATTGTAAAACAAACTTAATGCCAAAATACAAGAAAGAAGTTTTTTTAGCTAAAAAATTAAGAACCTATAATGAGATTTCCAACACTCCTCCTTGATGAAAACTTATTAGTGCAACTCCATAAGAAGTGGGGATCGTGTGTTGGAGATTTAGAAACTTGGTGAAAAACTTTCAAATATTTTCTTTGTAGTTTCTAGGCAACATGTGTTCTTCGATCCATGGAATTTGATTTGAGGTAAAGGTTTAATGAAGAAGTATGTGATCAYATTTGATGTGGGACTTTATTAGTCCATGCTCTTTGGGCTYGGGATTTATAGTAATTGATTTTTCATTTTACTATTAATTTGGCACAAAAACCAATGACATTTTTTTTAAGGTAAAGTTTTGAAAGAACATACAATTAAACTTCAAAATTCATAACATTTATCCTAAGTTTTGAATCAGAGRTYAAATATGGCCTCTTCCCGAGGTAGAAGCCAAGAATTYCTTAGCTTTAAAGCCCTAGAAAGCACCAAATTTAATGAGTAATTTTTTCAAGTGAAATAATGCTAGAACTATGTCTAGCATTACTTTCGTCACATTAAATGCTATGTCATTTTTGTGAAAGTTTAACCAAAGTTTTCATATTCCCTACACCTGTTGCTTCATCTATCACATATACTATGCAAGTTGTCAGGGAAACCTTCTTTCTTAAGGATGGGCATGGTTCTACTCGTCCTGGGCATGGTTCTACTCCGTCCTATGTGAACTTGTGAACTGGTTCTATATCTTGGTCGCTGCTATATTTTATTTTTTCAGGATCAACATGGTTCTATTTCGTCCATCGTGATCAAATTGAATTCATTATGGAGAGATGGACCGACACTCTACTGTGGTAAGCCCTAGACCCTGCAACGAACAAAATATATATATGAAGTAACTTTGCAATGAACAAAATATATATATGAGTTAAACCTGCAATGAACAATGGATTTCATTCTTTAGAAGGACTTATGAAGTTAAATTTTGTACATGGGAAAAATTACACAAATTACACAATACTTACCTCATTTTCCTTTTTTCATTTCTTCCACGCATATCGAATGGGCATGGTTCTATTCGCACGCTGCTCTCCATAGGTGGTATGCACATCAAATTGAATTTGTTCAGTCCCAAGGCAATGGAGAGATGGACTGGCACTTGACGGTGGTAAGCCCTAGACCCTGCAATGAACAAAATTTATATTTATTAAACCTGCAATGAACAAAATTTATATTTATTAAACCTGCAATGAACAATGGATTTCATTCTTTACACAACACTTACCTCGTTTTCCTTTTTTCATTTCTTCCAGGCATATTGTAGACAATATGAAATTACCAAATCTAAATTGTTCTAGGGCATGGTTATATTTTCACGTTGCTCTCCATAGGTGGTATGCACATTTCTTGCAGGCATATCATAGACAATATGAAATTACCAAATCTAAATTGTTCCAGGGCATGGTTCTATTCACATGCTACTCTCCATAG
>SNQJ01S0056150.1:38070-48808 GCA_010110895.2 Picea sitchensis
TTGTGTATGTGGCACATTATGGAGATCAAAGAATTGCTCCATCTGAAGTATCCATGTGATTGGTTCCTTGCCATCAAACTTCCTCATATCAATCTTAGGAACATGGTTGGTCTTCAAACCAAATTTGTAGTTTCTCCATTCTTGATTCACCTTCCTTGTGTCCTCATCATGAATTTCATGGGATGCATTTTCACTTTCAGGTGTCTTCTCTGTTACGAATTTTTTCAATACTTCCATGATCTCCCCTTTGAAACCATCCATCTTAGTATCCAACTTAGATTACATTGAACCTTGAACCAAGTTCCCTTTTTTGGTGGCATGTTGGCCAAGTATCACTTTTGAACCTTGATTTTGAGGTGGTTCTGCTAGACAATATTTCTTCTATTGTATCTCCCAAGTTTCAGCCCTTCTGGGCATGAAACTTTATTTTATGTAGTTCCATGATATTTCTTCTTTTCAATGCCATAGGTCTGATCAAAATTGGATGTTCCAAGTGGAATTTATGGTAACTTCCCCACAACTTGCTGATTTTTGGCCTTTCCAGGAGGTCTCACTTGTATAGCGCTCCTCGCACAAAATAATTTATATAAAATTATGAAACTCGCACCATAAATACTACAGACTGTCCACTCTCCAATGAAACTAGTCCCACTAAATTTGGATACTCTAGGAAGAGGTTATGATTGTTTTACCTGGAACGCCTTCTTGAGACTAGTCATTAGGACTAGTCAGATACCCTATCTTACACAAGGTGTATCTACAAATTTAAGATGACCCAGAAGCTTAACGCTTTACCATAGATACCTTACTAATTTATGTAAATATACTTCGGATTTTAGGGTCTGAAACATTACAGAAACGTTTTTATAGAGAAAATTCCGCAATGACTCAATTCAGGATGATTCCAGAACCCTATCTTGTACAGGTTGTATCTCCGAAAGTATAAAGCCTCAGGAGCTGAATTTTGAACCCAACATACCTTGATCCGTCTACTAAATATCCTCCAAGTCGTTCCTTTTGAAACATTTCAGAAAAAAAGTTATAGCAAAACTGTCAAGGTGTCTCAAATGTAGCAGTGAAACCCCAAGACCTTGAGCTCTGATACCATATGTTAAGAACCAAATATAAATATAGCATAGAAAAACCTCAAAAAGAGTACTCAATGCCTTGAAAAAGAGATAATTTCAGATAATAAGCCTCTTCAAGGGAGAAGCCTCCTTTTACCCCACTTAAATGTTCAAGTACAAGATTATTCAAAATGAAAATGTCTCCTTGGTATATATAGGAGACTAGGAGGTATAATTACAACTAATGGCCTAAAGCCGACATAAATAAAATAACATTAATAATATAATATGCCCCAATTAAGGGGTAATGAGCCAATATTAGGGCTTAACAAAGAAAGATAATAAGAAAACTCTGCCAAAATCCCTTCCCCTTCTTCACCAAAGTTTTCATCATATTTTGAATTTTGGCCTCAGCCTTCCTCTCCAGCCCTTTTTCCTTATACAACAATTTCTCCTTTCCCAAGTGATAAGTTGGTTGTGAGAAGCTAGCATGGGATTGATGGAATTGGAGCCACGATAAAGGATCCCAAACCTTGTTCATAGAGTGATTGCCGATGAAGGTTGTAATGATTTTGATCTTAATATTGAATAAAATAGTTCCTTATTTTCCCAAAACATTATGTTTATATGATTTTATTGATTTATGCATTTATTTATATATATAAACCTTGAAATTGATAAGTAGAGGTTTCATGTGTTGTAGCATTGTTTTCCTAATATTTTCAAGGTCAACTTTGGGAGGAGACCCACAATCTAGGGAGATGCAAGAAGCGAATGAGGTCTACACCAACTGCAAGGACTAAATGTGCACCCAAGGACTATGTTTTAAGGGAATTCATTTTTCTTACTGTACCTAGACCCAATATAGGGGGATTTTCCTTGTAGCACCCACCATGGGGACTCTTCCTCAAGAATTGCTTAGGTTTTTATATGTAAGGATACAGTTAGTCTAACGAATAGAGCTAAGACTTATGACACTCCTCCAAAAAATCATACCAGTGGAGATGCTACCAATAATCCCTCCACCCCCACTCCTACTCCATCTTCAACCCCTCTTCAGATTGAAATTCATGTTGTTGAATCAGTGTTGCACTCTCCTAAGGGCATAATTTGAAGGTCGATTTTTAATCCAAGTTCTCGTGTTGCTCAAAAATACAACATTGTTGAAGATTTGGTGCAAGAACCTTGTGTTATGTTGATGATTGAATTTCTCCAAAACTGTCCAAGTCAATGTAGAACATTGTTATCATCCATTGGAGTTGTGGATCTAGATGCATCAAATATGATTATGTTTAATCTGGGCTATTTTAAGCTGAGGCTATCCCACCACCTAGAATTCCAAATTCAAGCTATGTTTCATGGGAAGAACATACATCACATTGTTTTATATGAAGGAGCCTCCACCTGTGTCATGCATTTCTACTTCTATAAATCCATTAGTTCTCCTAAATTTAACCAGTCTCCTACCACCCTTAAATAGTTTGTTGGATGTGGTTTCCGACCTTACGTAATCTTGCAATATTTCATTGTGGAATTGAATGGAAGAACCATTTATGTCGACATTGAAGTGGTTGATGCATCCATGGATTATAATTTGTTGCTTGAATGTACTTGGTTCTATGCAATGAATTTCCTCGCATATTCAGTCTTTCTCCTTTTACAATTTCCCCATCAAGGGAAAATTCTGATTGTTAACAAACTTGACTATTGCACGTCATATATCAATAAACAATAAGAGAATAATATCCCTTTCTTGGGACATTCTATTTTTGAGTACGAAAGTGTCGGGGTAGGTCTCCTTAAGGATTCCTCACTCATGGGATTTTTCCCCTTACATCCCTCTCATCCCCCACATAAAGTTTCCACATTAAACATGATTATGGTTACAGTGCCATGATCCTCTGATTCATTTGATCTTGAGGTAGTGCCTATCCCATCTGCAATTGAAACACTATGTGATATTATGTCACTGATTCCAACAAAGTCCCATCTTCAACAAGATATGGTACCTAAGTCTTCCCTTCCTATTCCTATATAAACTGATCTTATTTCTTCCTCTCTCTCTGGTGAACCTATCCCTATTAGTAAATAAGAGTCTAAGTGAGCGCGGAAGAAGAGTCATGGGACAAATTAAATCTTGTGGGGCATGTCTCCATCCTCTGGACATCATACTGAAGTTAAGACACCAACTTCTTATGATGATACTAGGGGAAACATACCAACCTCTAGACATAATGTTGGGAAAAAAAATTCCAATAGTTATTGATCAATGTACCAACCTTTGGTCATCATGTTGGGAAGAGGCGTGCTGATGGGTATTATCCCGAGCACAATTTATTCTCGATTTAAATATTGTCAAAAATGAAACTGATCCCGAGCATAATTCTCTTTCTATGTCAAGCTCGTTAAAAAATGAAACAGATTGTGTGCATACTTCGTTGTTTCTCGATCTCTCTAAACTAAGAAGAGTCATCCTTCGAGTGGTAGTTTACCCCGTTTTGGCCTCGTAAGACTAACTAAAAAAAAAGTATAGTCTTCTCAATCATGACTAAAAGAGTTCTCCCTTGTATTTTTTTACACTTTTTCGGTCTCACGAGACTAAATTTATGAAAAATAACACCCTTGGAGTCATCTTTAAGATATTTTTAGACTCTCTAAACATGAAAAGAACACCAATATTTCCTTCTTTGGGCTCATAAAATTATGCATCTAAGGGCCCATACGGGACCGAACCCCTCCTTCTTCAGGTTTTTTAAACATGTGATGAGGGACCCATTGAAGATGAGGTATACCGAGCATCTGTTGTCCTCCTCAAGCTTGTTAAAAAACAAAGAGGTACTCAATGCCCATGGTGGGGGGGAAATTGAGGGAAGTTGGTCAAGTTTTGGAAAGCATTATGGTGGCTATTTGTTGTCAACCTTGAACATGGCACATGTTTGCATATCTTCTTACAATTGGGTAGTCTACTTGTCTCTGATTCATACCAATCCTATGAGTCGTCATACTCCTTCGGCTTATCCGAAGAGTGTCCCATGCCTCAATGGAGGGTATCCTCATCTTCAATAGTAGGTTTACATAATTGTCCTTTGATCTAATTATTCAATGAATGTTCAACTTCAACTAATTTTTTATCATTCATTGGAATGTACTATGGTACCTTGGGAGTCATTTCCATCATTGGTGATTTCCCTCACACTTGTTAACAATATACACCAATGACTGGTAATAAAGTGGTTTCTATCATGTTTGACATCAATACATCTATTTACATAGCTATATTCATACTATTTCGTGATCGCGACGAAGACCCTGGGATCTCGATAGGAACCCACGTTGCAATGTAAACTATTTGAGTACTTAGAATATTACAGTATGGTGATCATGTTGGTGATATTATTGATATATATTTTGTCTCATAGATCCACTTTGTATTGGTATATGGATATGTTTTGTCATGTTGTATCTCCATTATGTATTATTTCATGGCTACAACCTAATTAATTCATGGAGATATGGATCCACATTATATTTTTGGTGGCCATATCCTTAGTCAGTGATTTCATGGATCTATAGTGTATTGGTTGGAGACCATGATTTGAGTCAAGTTTATTCCAAGCATGGGTATGCCTACCTCAGGGATGATAAGTATATATTGTTTTATTTTTTCTTGAAACTTCCACCCGACTCTACTATTCCATCGCCCTCACATACATATTTCTGTGAAGTGTTTTGGCCATCATATTTTCTTTTGACATCACACTTTAGGGGGAATTTGTTGCACACCAAATTCCCACACTACTAAGTGTGTATTTTTCACACTTAAATGAGGGATTTCTTGTCATGATCTCTAAACAGTTCGACATCATCATCATTTGCAGCAGAGCAACATCCACTACACCATCTTAGCTCCCAGAAGACACCAAGACTTGCTTCATGAGGTAACAAGTCCAGTATCAAGGTAAGTGCCACTTTATATTTGAATCATTTCAACATATTTTAAAGAGTCCTTTCTTCATTATGGAATGTTTGCTTGGAAATTATACCTTTTTCTTGATTTCACCTTGGTGGTTGACATGGTATCCTAGTAAGTCGGTCACCCTCGAGAAAAGGGATTCTACTAGGGGATTTCCTTGAAGGTTAATTGTACCATTTCCATTCATGCTTCCCACTTTACATACTTCTTCCCCTTTGTTTCCTAATATTTGGGGTATTTGGGTGAATTGAACCGAAGAAGGGTTTGTACCTCATTTCTTGGGAAGAAGGGGATGAAGTCCCAGAGTTGTTGTAGCTAACATTAAACATAAATTATCACCTTAAAGTCCATATGCCCATGAAAATTTTCTCTTAATGAATCGAGGACTTCCTATAAAATAAATAAAAAAGTGTCCTACTTGATTGGGGAATGCATTGCAGTTTTCTTTTATTTTCAATGCATATAGCACTCAATGTGTTCTAAATTCAAGTGGCATTGTGTTTCTCTTTTTCTTTCCATTGCACATAGCACCTAATATTCATACTTAATAAAGAAAATAAAGCGTCTTGGAAAAATGTTGCATTTAAAATAAAGGTAACTCAATGATGTAGCACACCCTTCATAAAGACACCCATAAATGATACAATATGAACCCTTGATATGTCAAGAACCCCATGCGCAAAATTCTTTCCCCGGTCTACCTCATACTCATTACATGATCTAGATAGGGTCTTCTTGGGAAACATTCCTTGAATTTGGGATTGGATTACCCAATAGAGCACCATGACACCCCTCCCATACATAAATTTGGAAAATTATATAAGGTATTTGAGAATTTGTTTCAATAGAAAAGGGGGATTTAATGAACCTTTTTGGGTGGTTCTTGTATTAAATGTGGCTTACTTGGCATGATTCATATGAATTGTGGACCCTTTGAGGGTGTACTAGTTGTCTTTGTAGGACCTTACCCGGCGAAAGATACTCATGGAGGAACTATGCCACTTGAACCTTCATAGGGGATTTAAAGCCCATAGGGTGGATGCCATGTTCCACACATGGGAGACCATTGATGATGAGAATTGCACCTTGAGGGTGGAGGAAGTTTCCTTTGGAGGCACCTTGGCATCATTATAGGATGATATTTGACCTCTCTTCCACTTGGAAGTAGCCTTTGGAGGCCTAGGATGTCACCCATTATCCCTTGATGTCATATTGGAGGCTAGGGTTTGATGGATGATGTGGTTGTAGAGGTGTTTTGACATGTGGAGGCTCATGGCATGGGATGTTTTCATACAGGATCATGACATATGGAATTTGGAGGCCTAATGTTTCACTCGTTGAGGCTAGACGTCACATTCTCTAGCCCTATGTCACCCTATTAGGGAATGAAGTCACCCTATTTAGGGTTTAATTTCATGTATTTTTCATTTTTGCATAATGTAAAGGGAAATAAAGAGGTTCATCCCTCTTATAATTTTTAATTGAAAATTTAAAGTGGACATATTAGTTTATATGGCCTCATATAAATAGAGGACCATCTCATTTTGATTTTTCATAATTCATTCCTCACTATTTGTTAGAAAGAGTCTAAAATTTCCTCCCTATCTTGGGTTATCTCTCTCTTCTACTAATCTACCGTGCTTTGAGGATTCATTTGTGGATGCTTTTGCTGATTTTTGGATAGAATTTCCACAATTAGGGTTTTATCTCATGCTATCTTGGTGAATTCAGTGAAGTTTCTATAAATTTATCTTTGTGCTATCAAAAGTTCATGGTAATTTCTCTTTTTTTGGTGAAACCCTAAGAGAGGAGCATAAGTGCTTCCTCCTCTCACAAGGTTATTTTCGTCCAAGGTTGGTGAAATATCCTTACTACGGTTAGTATCATAAAGCCCTAAAGTGCTATCACTTTAGGATTTTAGTCCTATATATTTGATTTCTTGACCAATTTTAAGTATTAAGAAGGGAGAAAATGTTGCTAGAGCCCAAACGTGTTTGCACTCTAGTAATCCTTATCTTTAAGGCCTAAAACCTAAGGACCTAATGTGCTAATACCTTAGATTTTCAGCCCTACCTATTATTATTTTCTATATCAATATTCGAGAATTGTTGTATTTCTTTCATAGGGACTCCATCCCTCAAATGAACTCATCTTACAAATCTTTATTGGTGAAATTGATCAACAAACACTCTCTTTCAATTCTCACAAGATTTCTACAAATTTTGCTCACACTAACACTCACTAACTCTCTAGTAAACTTGTTGTTGTTGAAAATGTTTTCTATAACCATATTCATACACTGTAATTTGTTGCACACAATCTTGTAAAGGTGGTTAAAATTTCTCAAAAATTATCTTAAGCAATTGGATAACATTTTATGTAATGCATGCTTAATTTTTTNCTTGTTGTTGTTGAAAATGTTTTCTATAACCATATTCATACACTGTAATTTGTTGCACACAATCTTGTAAAGGTGGTTAAAATTTCTCAAAAATTATCTTAAGCAATTGGATAACATTTTATGTAATGCATGCTTAATTTTTTGATCCATTGTTGAAATTTTAAAATATTTTCATTGTTGTTATTACAAATTTATATTGATGTTATAAGAATATTGTACCATTGCAAATTTGTACCATCCATTGCATTTATTTGTTTCTAGTGTCTTATGAAGTATTAATTTCATGTTTGTACCTGGAAATCACACTATACATGCTATAAAGTGTTCTTGTTCCAAGAAGGTACTCAAACAACTTCACACCTCTTATTTCCTTTGACCTAGAACTTGAATTTAGGTACCAAGAGAGGGGGTGGTATACTTGGCTATGAAAATTGCAACTTTAATCCATTGACATCATTGGGGAAGCCTCCCCTGTGGACCTCCTCCATCACTAAAATGAGGGAATTTCTTACTAAGGTGATAATGGAAGGATTTTCCATAGTTACACAGATTTGGGGGACTTGTGATGGGATTTTCACAAGTAAAAACTTTGTGATAACATTTTAGCACCATTTTGAGGGATAGATTGAGTCATTCTCCTCAATGACATATGTTCAGGCAAAATTTACCCAAATCACTTATTTCTCAAGTTTACTTGGTGAATCCACTGAGGGTGATTCCATCATCTTCCTTTGATGATCTAAGGATGATCATATAGAGACACAACTGATGGTGACTTGTACAAGACAATATTACAAGCCAAAAAACATGTCCCCTCCAAAATGGGAAGTCAAGAATGTTTTGGGGCCTTCAGAAATGAGTAAAATCCATGGATTTCCCCATGATATGCGTAAAATGGCTAATTCATGGTTGTATAAATTCTATGGTAGTGATGATACCAAGGGTAAATTTAATTTGATGATATTCTACGAAGAATTCAAACTTCATGATTCTGGAAACTAACACTCGGATGTGATCATGTGGCTTTTCTCTGCCTCATTGGTGGGGGATGCTAGGGTGTGGAATGAAAACCTCCCAAGAAAATTTATCAAGATATAGGAAGATGTTGAAAGAGAATTCATAAAAATATGGGGTGATGAAAATGAGCTAGGATTTCTCTTTTCCTAGTTTTTTGAAATGTAGACGTATGAGAAAGAGTCTGTAAGAGAATTCAATGACAGATTTAATACCTTAATCAAGGGATTTCCTTCCAAGAGCACACCTACATAATTGAACACCTTGAACAAATATTTAGGCATTTTTGTAGCACAATTCCAATTTTTTTTTAAGGATAAGTCTGCTAAAGCTCTCAAGGAGGCACACTATTTTTCTTTCCAAATCAAGAGAAAATTTGGGTTCACACGAGTCTCAAAATACTCCTTTGGTAGATATTTTTTAGGAAGATATTACGACTCTAGAATTATCCCAAGACACCCTCATGGATGAGATCAATGTGCTAGAAGAAAAGTGTGCCCCCTACCAACTAGATATGAGTGATATTGCATGGGTAGGTATGTTTCATGAATATCCATAAAAATTTTCTAAGAAGAAGTGGCACACCCAAACTATAAGTATTGAGGAAACTAAAATACATCCCAATGTGTTCATGGGTGAATATTTGTAGGCGGAAGATTTTCCCCTTGAGAATCAGATCAACTCTCCTACCCCCAATATAATTGAAGAGGATGATGATAAGATAGGAGTTCCCCAACCTGATGATCCTCCACCATTATTGGAACTTGGAGAAGAAGAAAGGTTTGAAAACCCCACTCCTTGACAAGACCTTGAGCTTGAAGAGTCTCGAGATGAGGAGGATCTCCCTATAATCCTCCATGCAGAAACCATTCATAAAAAGCGTGGAAATAATGTGCCTTTCTTTATTTCTCTCTTGATACATGACTTCACCCTCCATAATTGTATGTTGGACTTAGAGTTTTCTACAAATTATATGCCTCCAAGGGTGATGCGATATCTTGGGATTCAAATCTCACGACCTTACCAAAATGTGTGTGGAGTAGACTCTAAACATTGTTGAAATAATGTAACTGCAAAGAGTATTCTTATTATTATTTGATATATTATTTATAGGATTAATACCCATTGTGGATTAATCATGTCGGTAATTGTGTTAGGACCAAATCCCCTTTTGCGGATTGGTCAACAGACAATTATAATAGGCAGAATAAGAAGTCGGCCCTAGCAGTTAATAAGAAGACCCATAAATATAATAAAGGTGGGTTTACCCACCCATATTATTAAGTCGGCCCTGCCAGTGAAGAGACACTTCACACATGCCAAAACTTATATGAATAAAGGAGGTTAGCGCCTCATTTTAGCAGAACTCCCTTGCTCAGTTTGAGAGACAAGTTTTCATCTGTTATGGGCAAAGGAGAGAGGGAGAAGAGTAGCACATCTTTTGGAGAGGACTTTCTGTATTGGTTTGAGTTATCTCTTGACATTGTATTGGAAATTTATGATAAGGAAGTTTTTGATGGGTTTTCTTCCCCTAGAGGGTTGCCCAAGATAAATGATGTGTCTCTTGTGAATGTGTATTTCTCAGTGATCTTGTTCTTATGTTGCTATTGTCTATTAACATGCCAAGAACTATAATAATGGCATAAACATTAACATGGTATCAGAGACAACCTGAAGGAAGCATATTTTGCAAGAGGAAAAATGCCACTATTGCCATACCCAAAAATTAGGGTTTTGCAAAAGTGAATCTTTTCAACCCTAAAACCACCTAGAAAGTTTCTCCCTCCCCCAAGGATCATTTTGGCACTTAGAGGACACCTTTTTAGTGGCTACATCTCCCAGAAAGTGATACCCTAGTTTCACAAAGTACCAGAAAACTAGAAAACTAGAGTACCAGAAGTACCAGAAGTACCAGAAAACTAGAAGCACCAGTCCAGAAATCCATAGATCAAGTTTGAGGGGGTAAAAGTTGGATTTTCGAAATTCTGATTGCACCAGCTAACTTGCCTCAGCTCAACACATCTATCCCTTGGATCAAAATTTCAAAATTTGAAGTTTGAAAAATTAGGGTTTCCTCATAAAACCCTAAGTTGTAGTTGCAGTTGCAGTCTCAGAACTAGTTGCAGTTGCAGTACCAGTTGCATTTGCAGCCGTAGAACTAGTTGTAATCACCCTTGAAATTTTCTCAAGAGTTTGCAATGATTACCGCTGCCACCAGATGGAGCCACTACCTGCAAATGCTATCAGAGGTATGTACTTACATATGTTTAATGGTTAAACCCT
>SNQJ01S0056151.1:0-19483 GCA_010110895.2 Picea sitchensis
CCAGTTCTCGACGTCATATTCACCATATTCAAGGATGTCGTAAAACTTTTCTAAAGACAACCCCTTTAAAATATCAAGTTTTTCATCAAAGGCTTGCTTGGTTAAGGACAAGGATTTGACGATTAAGTTTGGGTCTTGAACCTCGTTAGTACTTCCGGCTAAGTCTATTTGGATCAAGTTTCTGAATAATAATTATTTCTCTGATATGGCTTGTTCACATGATTCGACAATGAGCTGCAGGTTCTTAACTTTCTCTTTCTGGCATGCTTTCAATTGTTTGATCTGCTTTGGGGAGGGGAGATCCTCTTGTCTTCTTTTCAGATCCGAGTTGTTGATGGCATGGTTGGAAAAAGGGATCATCATCTGTAGATATAAACGCTCTTCATTTTTAAAATTTGTCTGCAAATGTTCGTGCAAATCATTTGATCTCGTTCGAAAGGAAGCTATATTTTGTGATGTTTCCCAGGCTTCAGTAAATAGTTACATTCTTTTCTTGATATTCTTCTCTACATAGCCTCTACAGGATGTGAGGAAGCTAGAGGATCCTTTCAACTTGGATGCATGGGTGGCAGGCACGGTTTTTTCTAAAGGACTGGCAAACACTGCGGTAGGAATGAAAGGCTCCTCCAATTCCTTGATTTGGTCGTTCAATATGGCATTCTCCGCTTCAATTCCTCCAATGGAATCATCAAGAGCATCAACGGTTGTGCGATGAAATCAAGAGATTTGGGATGGATGCATTTTCCTAAGGTTAATCTTTAAACAAGATTTCCCTTTCCTATTAGTTACATCTCTCTTTTCAATAATTACATTTTTAGATTGGTTGTCAAAAACAACGCTCTGGAATACGAAGGATTCATCTTCATCAAAAATATTGGTCTCAACTATTTCCATTGTAGAACTATGGTGCATCGTGTCTGTGGGAGGATTGACTTTGCGAAACACAACATCCACAGAAGTTTCAAGTTGCATGTCCTCACTTTCAATTTCGGGCTCTTTCGCCTGCCCTACAATGTTTTTTCTCTTCTTCGTCAGGGGAATCTTGTGAGAACTGTCATTTTTTCCGTGAGGAGGGTTCTTATCTCCTCCTCCATTTGAATATTTTTGGGTTTCTTTCTTACTAGGGTGGGCCATTGAAGCGATGCTCTATGATGTCGTGCTCTTGGGAGTGTTGGCCGGGGACTGGACATTCTTCTCACTGGAGCCTTTTCCCTGTTGTCTGTACAATTCAGTTGCGCTTTGCAATGTCTCTATGCCACAATCGTCAGAAGCAGGAGTGTTGTCGTCACTGTCTCTGTCTTCGGTCAGGCGTCTATGGATAAAAGAGTTGCTAAAGCCAACTGATAGTAAATGTTCTCGAAAAATCCCCTTAGGGTCGAACCCTCTTAGCCTTTCAACATATTTTAGGTTCAAGTTCTTGAAATGGCCTGCGAATTTGTCAATCTTGTTGACGTTTCGGAACATGAAGTCCCCGACTTTCCAGGGCAGAGGAATGAACTGTTTTTTTCTCTTGCCATGGAAAAAATGCAACCAGTAGTTGTATTGCCTTGCTATTTTTGTAACAAACATCTTGTCTGTGATGTGACATGGAAGAAAAGCATGATTTTCCTTGGAGCCAAAGATCATCATTACACTATAATTTTCCTTTCGTTTAAGTGTTCCCTTCCTATCCAAAAACTTGGTTGCCTAGCCAGATATCCGGGGAGCATCCTTTCCTAACAATAAATCTTTGAAAACCGAGACAAAGTCATTGAAAACCTCATAAAAACAATGGGAGGCCTTGTGGAGGCACAAGGCCTGGTACCAGAATGTTACTGGGTCGAATTCATAGTTTATTTTCTTGGACAAAGACAGTTTTGGAAATGGACAGCAATGCGCTATTGCGAAAATCAAGTAGGATGACATATAAAATTTATTCTCTTCTTTGAATCATGACAGTTGGTAACAAATTTCAATGGAAATCAGCTTCCCCCAACAAAAAATGAATTGTTCCTTGATTGTGAAGCACAAAATATAAAGAACTGTGCAAGAAATGCTTGTCGTGGATTCCTGTCTCGTTATTCTTGTAAACAACCAAGCAATTTCCTGGAATGGATTTCTAAAGGAACTGACCTGCAACTTTGCGATATCTTCAGGAACTGTTATCGGGTCGTCGAGGAACACGGGCAAGAGGTCCAACCCGTTATCATGTCTTTCTAGGAACTGCTTGCAGTCTTGTCCTTTGAAGGTCAATGTTGGCTCCGACAATCTTAACATCTTGCGGAAGACCTAAAGTGACAAAGAAACAAGAGAATGGTCGCGCAGTGGAATAATTCTTTGGCTTGAAATATATTTTTCGGTGCACCAAGAGACCACCTTCTTACAGTCAAAAACCTCAGGGATGCATCTTGCACGAGCGATTCCAGAGGTCCAAATCACTTCGTTTTGGGAGGAATGGGATGAATAGTAAGAGAATGCCCTGGACCACTGGAAGTTATGGTCCTCACGTCCGAAAATATTCACTGTATCTCCACAGAACTGTTGTTGAGCTGCTGCCATAAGTTTATGAGAATGTTCGTTTGCTCCAAATGATGTTTGAAATGAAGAGTTGGAAGGGATAATATAACCCTGTGCAAATCTTGGTCCAATGCGTGTGAATGGGAGATCTCCTCGAGCCTTTCGCTCATTAATGACAATCTCGACGATTGTTTCATAATGTGATGTTAGCATTAAAGACTAGTAATTGCATACCTAGAAGTGCGAAGATGGCAGGTACGACAGTGAGAAATTAAGGATTGAAGATTTCGTGAATGGGCCAACGTGACGACTCGTGTTTGAGATGAACAATCAGAAGGGATAATATAACTCTCCGTAGATCTTTGTTTAATGTGTATTAATGGGATATCTCCTCGACCGTTTTGCTCATTAATGAGAATGTTGACAGTTCCTGCATGGTGAGTTGTTAGCATGAAAGGTTACTAATTGCATATTAAGAAAGAAGTATGAAGGTTGCGAGGATGGGAAAAGAGCAATTAAGGAGTGTCTAATTATCGAAAGCGGTCGGGCAGGCTTCAAAATAGGCTTACAAGGTACAACCGTTAGAGGTGAGGCCCCGCGGGTCAAATTGTATGTCTCAAAACTTTTTGAGTGAAAAACACATAACATGGAACAGGGCATGATGGGACAGTCCAGAGAGAAATTTGTATATCACAGAACTCCGGGTATTGTTTGTAGGCCACAGAACAATGGAAGCGCAATTGTGAGCCCGCCTATCCGGGAACCCGCAATCGAAAAAGTGGCTTAAGTATGGAATAGGGAAATGGCTGGTCGGACTCGTTTTTGCTAATATATTGAAATTTGTAATAGATATCCCATTACCTAAAAAGATCTTTTCTGCATGTCTCTGGGCAAGTTATGTGGCGATAGTCAATGTGACTGTCTCGTCGATCCTTTTGCTTTTTAATGATGATCTATACGGTTGTTGCATGATGAACTGTTAGCATTAAACCTTGGTCGTTGCATACTTTGAAAGAAGTGCGAAGGTGGCGGGCACAGTAAACAGTGACTAAGAATTGGAAATTTCGTGAACCCACCAACTCGAGGATCCGCAAAAGAGATTCCATGAAATTGGCAAGTATGGAAAGTGATCGGACGGGCTTCAAACTAGGGTGACAATGGTTCCCCAGGAGACGTGACTTCCCGAGGGTCAAATTGTATGCCTCGAAACTTGAGTGCAAAATGTGTACCATGGAAGAGGGGACGTTGTGGGAGTCCGGCGATCAATTTGTATATCGCAGAACTGTGGGAGATCTCCTTGAGCCTTTCGCTCATTAATGACATGTTTAAGGTTCATGCATGACGAAGTGTTAGCATTAAAGCTTACCAATTGCATATCTAGAAAGAAGTAGGAAGGTGGCGGGGATAGGGAACAACAATTAAGGAATGGCTAATTATCGAAAGCGGTTGGTCGGGCTTCAAAATAGGGCTACAAGATACAACCAACAGACGTGAGGGCCTGAGGGTCAAATTGTATCTCTCGAAAGTGTTGACCACAGAACGCGTAACACAAAAGAGAGCATGATGGTGCATTCCTACGGACAAATTGTATATTGTGGAACTCTGGGTACTGTTTGCTAGTCGCAGAGCATTGGAAACAAAATCCTAAGACCGCCAATCCGGGAACCCGTAATCGAAAAAGTGTCTAATTATGGAACAGGGAAATGGTAGGCCGAACTTGATACACAATGGTTGCAGCATGTGCAACCATGGAATGTACCACGTCATGAACATATAGCCAACTTGCATCTAAGTATTGAAAGGAACGGCGGATGACCGGGCTCGTGACGGGGCATTCCAGCGGACAAATTGCATATCGCGGAACTCCGGGCACTATTTGCAAGTCATAGAAGATTCGAAACACAATTTTGAGCCCGTCAGTCTGGGAACCCGCAATCGAAAAAGTGTCTAAGTATGGAATAGGGAAACAGTAGCCCAGACTTGTTTTCGCTAATATATTGAAATTTGTAATAGCTTTCCCATTACCTGGCAAGATCTTCTCTACATGTTTCTAGACAAGTTGTGTAGGGATAGTCAGTGTGACTGCCTCCTCGAGGCTTTTTCTTATTAATGACAA
The DNA here is from genome assembly GCA_010110895.2 of Picea sitchensis. Taxonomy (NCBI): domain Eukaryota; kingdom Viridiplantae; phylum Streptophyta; class Pinopsida; order Pinales; family Pinaceae; genus Picea; species Picea sitchensis. The sequence goes on from SNQJ01S0056151.1 coordinate 4,613, forward strand.
TTTTTACGGTTGTTGCATGATGAAGTATTAGCATTAAACCTTTGTTGTTGCACATTTGTAAAGAAGTACGAAGATTGTCGGCATAGGAAACAATGACTGGGAATTGGAGATTTCGTGAACCCGCCAACCCGAGTATCCAAAATCGGGTGACAAGATTTCCCCAGAAGATGTGAGGCGCTGACGGTCAAATTGTATCGCTCGAAACATTTGAATGCATAATGTGTAACATAGAAGAGGGGACAATGTGGGAGTCTGACAATAAATTTGTATGTCGTGGAGGTCTGGGTGTTGTTTGTAGGTCACGAAACAATGGAAGTTAATCTAAAGGCCAGAATAATTAATGTAAATTGGGAAGGGCGGGATTGTGGCGGGGATGGAAGGGAGCCATAAATGGTTTGAAACTTTTTATGAACCTGGGTAAAGTGAAGCTTGCGAGTTGGAGGAGCCCGGGGTGGAATTGTAGATCAGGGAATTTTTTAGGTGTAAGATGTATATCACGAAACAGGTGGGAAAATTTGGCTAAGTGCAGTAAGGAACGATGGTCGTTTTGAGTACTATAAATGGCGATTTAATGCGTGTTAATGGGAGATGTCCTCGAGGTTTTTTGCTTGTTAATGCCAATTGTTTCATACCAATGTGTTCAGTTGTCACTGGTAAAACCATAATTAATGTGCATTGGGAAGGTCGCAAAGTTAGTGGGGATGGAAGGAAACGACAGATGCTTTGAAACTTTTGCGAACCCTGATATAGTGAAGCTTGTGAGTTCGAGGAGTCCGCGGTGGAATTCTAGATCACAAAAGTTTTAAGTGCAAGATGTATATCATGGAACAAGCAGCAGTAGAGTTCGAAAGCGTCGATCGTAAAATTGGCTAAGTATGGAAAGGAACAATGGTCGGTCAAACTCGTCACGTGAGGATATAGATGGAGATGAAGATCTGTCAGCCCGCCAACTCGGAAATCCGCGATCATAGAAAGGTGAATAAGTATATAACCATAAATGGATAATAGATGGGAAGAAGAAAAGGGAAAAATGGCTAAGTATCTCATAGAACAACATCTATTGTTTGTTTATTCATGCCAATCTTTTCGAACCACTGGTGGGTTCTCACTGGTAAAAGCATAAATTGCAGATCACAAAAGTTTTTGGGTGCAAGATGTATATGACGGAACATGGGGCATAAGTGTTGGATACCGCAAACCTGGGACCCATTGGTCAGATAATTGGCTAAGTATTGAAAGAGACCACGGTTGGTCGGGCACATGGTGTGAAGATATAGATAAAGATGAGCATATGCCAATCCGCGAACCCGAGAAGTCGTGATCATAGAAATGCGACTAAATATAGAACCACAAAGCGATAATAGAGGGGATAAAAACAAGGAAAATTTAAAGAGAAAGTGTTTATATTTATTCCAATAGTATTCATGTTAATATATATTAATAGATTATTTCTAGTCCAAATGCAAAGCATCTTCCAATTTGCAAGGTGTTTTTCAGTTTGCAAATTTCGTTGAAACCCATAAGCAATAGAAAGCAATATATATATATATATATATACGACCTAACATTTTTTATATGCACAGATATTATCAAATAGAAGAAGCTGTAACATATGCAAAATATTGAGCAGGAACATGACGTCAACACCTGAGTTGCCTTGTTGAAATAGAGTCATTAATTCATTCTATTTACGAGACCCCGAAGAATGAAAGCAGGACGGGTCCTCCCATTTCTTTCTTAAGTATAGTGTAGATGCCACATAAGTATGGCCTGTCACAAATTATTCTTCCATGTAAAATGTAAGGAGCGAATAGAGTAGCCTTTACTTAAATTGAAGTGTTGGGCAACATAAAGAAAATCTTGTAGTGCATGTTTAACCACACACAAAAAAAAGTACAAAAAAAAACAAAAAAACAAAAAATATCAGACATTGGAAAACACCATACAAAAGCCTCAAATATTCTATATTTAGATAAACTGGGTTACAAAATACAGCTAAGATTATTTCCCAAAATAGTTGTCTTGAGATAGTTCAACAGATATCCTCTAAAATTTAAATGCATTTTCCATAATGACTGCGTTTGGGGCTGCCGCTGACAAAAAAATCAAATATGTACAATAATCAACACTGTAGAGAGTCTTTTATAGATTTCAACTTGATCATCAAAATGCTTGCTTGGTAAAAAACAACGAGTTGAATATCAATTTCGGGTCTTGAACTTCATTGGTGCTGCCAGCTAGATCTATCCCAGTTTTTTGAAAAGCTTGTCGCTTCTAGATATGGCATGCCTGCATTAGCTGTTTATTCAACATTCCATACCTTGCTAAGTGTTAATTTCCCTCTATCGTCAAAAACTTGGGGTTTAAGGTGCCTTCCTTGTAATGTTCTTGGTCATCGACATCTGAGACAACTTAGAGATGCGATTCAGGCCTAATTCAAAGACAAGGGAGTGGTTTTATGTGACGTCAACTTTGGGGGGAAAAATCCTATCAGCCAACAAAAACTAAGACAAAAAAAAATCAAGTATGTTGTGATTGCTATTCTCCCTGTATTCGATCATTTGTTTGGTTGAAAGGCGTGTCTGAAGATTTGTATGTTGAATTTATTTGTTTTATTGTTGTAAATTGGAAGGGACGTCCAAGTCACCTGCAAAATGGTCCTATGTTGAAGTACACAACTTCTTCCAGCAACACAGATCTGACAAGTGTATCAAATGTTGTAGATCACATCAGAATATATCTTTCATCATAAGGGTGGCAGATATCGCGGCTCACAAAATGGTCTGGAATATTCAAAAGTGACGCCAAATATTACTCCATGCTCGAATATACTCAGAAGGAAATTATAAATTTGGATCCTCACAAACGTGAGAAACTATATGCACATTTGAATCAACATTCTAAAATTACATAACCTTTTATGACAAAGTTGTAACAGACTTGACAGGCAGTCATCTTCTATGTCAAAGATTGTTGAGCGACCTCTGGATGTAGTAACAGACTCGACATACAATCAACTTTCGATCACTACTGATACTAATGTCAAGTGTAACAAGTCGTGATCCCATGCTCCGGGTAGTTTTAGCTTCAGGCATCCACACTGGCGGTGACTCCAGGCTCCAGATAGCTTCAGCTTCGGACATCGACACTCGTAGTGGAAATGGGAACAATGCTATTGACTACAGTACAATAATGCAGTGAACAAGCATGGATGTCATTGTCAAAGCACTTAGGCTGCAGGATTGTCAGACCTACAAAGAGCATGGACTTTCGTGTTGCTTTGTCACGACAATTACAATGTTGCTCTGAGTCCATAAATCTTTGGAGGTTGGGTGTCATGTGCGATAACGACCTTGACATTAGGTACATGTCAGACATCTATCATCTGACATTGCAGTGTTAATGTGATTTCCATAGTGGATGACGACTCGATTGCATTGGCACAAGCAATATTAATTGTGTGATTAATTAACATCCTTGAAGGACGTGAATCCCAAACAACGTCTGAAACTTTTCAAACAGTCGGGTGTTAAAAAATACATTGTTTTATATTTTAAGAAATAAGAAATTGTATTTTCTATGTCTAACATTAGGTTGCACACATAAACCTTTTTAAGTTAACCGAAATTAATATCTAGTCAACTCAGATTCCCGAAGGCGATCAAATTCCCTAGAGCTAGTTTATTTCCATCATGTTGGTTGGGATAGAAGGATCCACCACCGGGACAAAGAAAGAAGGTAGCAATAAAAGCACCTCTGCAAACACAAGCTAGTGATGGAAGCACTCTATAACCAGGAAGGAACTTTGTCCTTATCGATCTGTGATCCTGATGAACAACTCGAGAGGCGCTTGCGGCGAGGCCATGGCTATTTATTTGATCCAGACAAGGCAATACTTCAAGCATCGAGCAATTCCTTTTTTTTTCAAATATTGGATCAACTGCAACAAAAGAAATGCATTCTCCTTATTCAAAGCAAGGGAAACAACACGAAGATTGATATTGGGTGGAAACAACTCTGGAATATCCTAATACATCAAGGTCTCTTCTAATGAATGAAACAAAATAATTACATGAAGGTGGTAGTAAAACGTGATTTTCAGAAACCAAATCATTACCTGAACATGTTAAACTTCTTGCAGAAGGTGGTAGTATAAAGTAATCTTCAGAAAGTGTTGCAAGGTCCATAATCCAGAATTCCTTCCCAATAACTTTTCCCAGTTACATGTTGATGCAAGCATCAAAAACTTTCGAGAGCCTCGTTCCCTAGTTATATACCCATCTTCAAGTACGAGGAGAATATTCTTGCAAAGAGTGGCAAGCTGTTCGACCCAGATGCAATCATATGCATAGGAATAGTGAAAAAAATGTGTAGTAGTGATAGAAAGTTGATTTTATGTGGAGTCTGTTGCTACATCCAGAGGACGGTGAACAAACTTTGATAAAGAATCTGACGTTTTGTCAAGCCTCTTACCACACCCAAAAGTCGCTCAATAAACTTTGAAATAGAAACTTATGTAATTTGAGGATGTTGATTCAACCACCCATATAGTTTCTCACATTCGTGACGATCCAAATTTATAATTTCCTTTTGAGTATATTCGCGAATGGAGTAATATTTGGCATCATTTCCAAATATTCTAGACCATTTTGCAAGCCACGATATGTGCGACTCCTCTGACGAAAGATAAATTCTTGTGTGGTCTGCAAAATTTGATACATTTGTCAAATCTTTGTTGTTGGAAGAAGCTATATACTTCAACGAAGGCGCATTTTGTAGGTGACCTGAAAGTCCCTTCCAATTTCCAGTAACAAAACAAAGAAGTTCACATACAAATCTCCAGGCATGCCTTTCAACCAACCAAAGCATCGAATACAAGGAGAATACCAATCATAAGATACTTGAATTTTTTTTTTGTTTGAGTTTCTGTTGGCCAACAAAGTTTTTTTCGCTCAAAGCTCACGTCACATAAAACCATTCCCTCGTCTTTTAATTGGGCCTGAATGGCATCTCTAAGTTGTCTCACATGTCGATGACCAGGAACATTACAACGAAGGCACCTTAAAGCCCAAGTCTTCGATGATAGAGAGAAATGGGAACAAGTATTTAAAATGAATGTTGGAGGATGATAGTATAATCTTTCGTAAATCTTGGTTTAATTCGTTTTAATGGCACATGTCGTCGATTTTTTCGCTTATTAATGCCAATCTTTTTGAATATGCAAGCAGATTCTCAAATATGACAACCTGTAAATATGCATAGTATTAAAGAGGGACATGATGTCAAGACCTTTGTGGACGGCAGCGTAGTAGATAAATATTGGACTGTTACTATGATGATGCCTTAAAAAAACTAAAATAACCAACACTTTTTTCCAATCCAAGATGGACGCAAAAAAATCATCAGATCCCATAATATTCGCCTGTTAATGCGTTTTAATGGGAGATGTCCTTGAGCTTTCCGCTTATTAAAGCCAATCTTTTTGAACCTGTTGAGTGGGTTGTCACTAGTGAAAGCATAATTAATGTGCATTCGGAAGGGAGGAAGGTGGCGGGGATGGAGGGGAGCGAAAAATGCTTTTAAACTTTTCTGAACCTAGGAGTGCGTGAACCCGTGAAACTTTGAATACTCGACTAAGTATGGAAAGGCGGGTCAGATAGACGAAGTCATCATAGGTAGAGTCAGACTTGCGAGTTCGAGGAGTTTGGGGTCGAATTGTAGATCACCGAATTTTTGGGTGCAAGATGTATACCCCGAACACGGGGCACCATAGTTCGATAATGCCTATCCGCGGACCCGCATTCATAAAATTGGCGAAGTATGCAAACTCATGGTGGTCGATCAGACTCGTGATGTGAAGATATAGATGGAGATGAGGATTTGTCAGTTCGCCACCCCGGAAACCAGTGAGCACAAAAACGGGACCAAGTATAGAACCAATCTTTTTGAATATGTGTGTTGAATAGTCACTAATAACATGAGTTAGCATTTCCATATGCAAGCATATTCCCAAATATGACAACATGTAATATATGCACAGTATTAAAGAGGGACACGATGTTAAGACCTTTGCGGATGGCACGTTTGTAGATGATAATGGGATAGTACAATATTGCACTGTAACTATGACGATGCCTTAAAAAAGCTAAAATAATCAACAATTTTTGCCAATTCAAGATGGACGTAAAAAAATCATCAGATCCCATAATATTCGCCCGTTAATGCGTTTTAATGGGAGATTTCCTCGAGATTTCCACTTATTAATGCCAATCTTTTTGAACCTGTCTGGTGAGTTGTCACTAGTAAAATCACAATTAATGTGCATTGGGAAGCACAGAAGGTCGCGGGGATGGAGGGGAGGGAAAAATGATTTTAAACTTTTGTGAACCCGGGAGTCCATGAACATGCGAAACTTTGAAGACTCGACTAAGTATGGAAAGTCGGGTCGATCAGACGGAGTCATCGTAGGTAGAGTCCAGGGTCGAATTGTAGATCACCGAAGTTTTGGGTGCAAGATGTATACCCCGAACATGGGGCACTAGAGTTCGATAGCGCCTATCCGCGAATCGACGTTCATAAAATTGGCTAAGTATGCAAACGAACGACGGTCGGTCGGATTCGCGATGTGAAGATACAAATGGAGACGAGGATTTTTTAGTTCGCGACCCCGAGAACCCGCGAGCACAAAAAAGTAACCAAGTATAGAACCAGAAACGCATAATAGAGAGGAAGAACAAAACGAAAAAATGGGTAAGTTTAGAAGAGGAAAAAGAAAGGGAGACAAGAACTTTATCCCTCACACAACAACACTAAGTATCATAACTATGGAGCCATAGAAACACATTAACTATGGGAAAAACATTCTCAGCTATGAAATATAGTTCGAGCTCGACAAACTCTGGTTCAAGTCAAAAGAGATGTTATTTATATATACTGCAAAAATTTTGCATATTATTTTATCTTAATAGTATTTTTTGGTGGCCCAACTGTAAAACCATGTTCCAGTTTGTGTTTTCCAAGTGGAGATGTGTTTGTGAAGAAACCAGTGAACAAGTACGAAGAGGCTTAACTGGAGCTCCAGGACCTCGACTCTGCAAAGTTGAATCAAATAACAATAAGCATCATCCAACGAACCAACGAGCAAGCATCAACTAGTCAACCAAGAATGCCTGTGAAGAACAATATTGTCCAAATTTACTGCAGACAAGATTGTATAAAAAAATTGCAGGAATATATTGTAACACGCATGTTAAGCAAACATTTCAGGCTGTGAGGCATGGCAGGTAAACATGTAATACCGTGAGGACCGTGCAAAGGCCTCCCACTGTGTCAACATTTAAGGAAGTTGCAGTTTTGCAAGGTTGGCATTCTGCATCCGCAATTGGAACACCTCCTTAACACCCAATGACATATAAAAAAGGAAATCAAATTTTCTCTTTGCATACGAACATGTTCTGGAAGAGGATTTTGACTCAGGCATCTCCAGCATTTAAAATTTTCACTTACAAACTGGAAACAACAAACACCAAAGAATGAACATGAACGTACACCTAGCAACGAAACCCACTCGTCAATGGGGAACGACAGAAGAGCAGTTCCAATCGCAGTTGCAAAATCCCAAGTGTGCAAACTGCGACAACAACAACAACAATAGGCAAACAAGAAACCAGTCAACAATCAATGAGCAAGCAACAACCAATGAAGCAGTAACGCCACCAAAGAACAATATTGCCCATATTCACTGCAGACAACATTGTAGAAGAAAAAAAAAAGGGGACGAAAATGTATTGCAACAGGCCTGTTAAGCAATGCAGGAATGCAACCGCAACACCGAGACCCACCGGTGAATGGAGAAGGACAGAAGCGCAACCCCTGGCCCACAAACTGCAACAACAGGTCCAACTGCATATGCATGACCCCAACCTTGTAAAGTTGAAGCAAACAAGAGCAAGCAACAAATAACAAACCAATAAACAAGCACCAAAAGGCCCAACTGCAACTGCAGGACCTCAACTCTGCAAAGTTGAATCAAACAACAATAAACAACATCCAGTGAACCAAGGAGAAAGCACCAACCGACCAATCAGGAATGTCGGTGAAGAACAATATTGGCCAAATTCATTGCACACAATATTGTATCAAAAAATTCGGAGGAACATGTATTCTAATACAACTGTTAAGAAAACATTTCAGGCTGTGAGGCTTGCTAGGTAAACATTTAAGGCTGTGAGGACCGTCCAAAGGACTCCCACTTTGCAAACAATTAAGAAAGTTGTAGTTTCCACGACTGATATTTTTTAATACTGGGAGCGATGAACATCCTCTTGCAACTCATCTTTGTATGTGATTACTACGACCAGAGAAGCAGGACTGTAATGATGTCTTCGTTTCATTCATGATCGCCAATGTTCAACACATAACCCACCTCCATCACAACCACAATGACGTATAGGAAAATGAAATCATATTTTCTCCTCACATACAAAGATGTTCTGCAAGAGGATTTCGACTCAAGCATCCCCAGTAGTGAAATTTCTCACTTGCAAACTGCAAATAACAAACAATAAACAATGAATAGGAAGCTAAACACGACACTGAAACCCACTCGTCAATGGGGAACAACAGAAGGCCACTTCCAATCGCAGTTGCAGAATCCCATACGTGCAAACTGCAACAAGACCAACATGCAAACAAGAACAACAACAGCAGGCAAACAAGAAATCAGTGAACAAGCAAGGAGCAAGCATCAACCAGTGAACCAGTAATGTCGTTGAAGAACAATATTGCCCATATTCACTGCAAAGAACATTGCATAAAAAAAATCGGAGGAAAATGTATTGTAACATGCCTCCTAAGTAAACATTTAAGGCTGTGAGGTCTGTTAGGTAAACATTTAAGTCCGTCAGGACTGCTATGTAAACATTTAAGAAAGAATACCGTGTGGTAGGTCTGTTACGTACGAAAAAACAATTATAATTTTTTTTTAGTAACAATAGTTCGAACAATAGAGGCTATTGATAAAAAATGTATTCAAAGGCCAAACTAATATAAAGTCAACTAATAAAAAACTAACTCTCTGTGTTCAAAACTTTGGATATCCAAACATTTCAAAAAAATAGTAAAAATTCAGAAAGACCATATATGATCAAAAACTTTGGATATGCTAACATATAAAACATTGGGAATAACAAAGCTGGCAATAAGACCTCCAACTTGTTATCCAATCAGATCGTGACATATATGGTATTTTTTATTATATACAAATCAATTTTTTTAGTTCGCTAGTTCCAACAATAAAGATTATGGAAATATTTTGAGTCAAAGGACAAATTAATATGAAGTCAACGAATTATCGATCACTATAGTCCCTCTACGCCTTCAACAAGCTTTTTAATGGCTTCATCTTCCTACTACACAAAGATTGCTTCTTCTATCTTAACAGGCTTCTCAAAGAGACTAATAACATTGCCTCCTCCACATATTTTAAAAGTTTAACATCTCAAAGAAGTGAACATGTCTCACAAGTCAAAGGTGAGTGATATTCTCACGTGGCTCTCATAATCTTTCCCTCGTGGTTCCCATATTCTCTCGTGCCCTCTCTCGTGTATTGGTTGATTGCACACACATTAGAAAAACAAACTTGTATGAATAGAAAATCATTTAATTACTTAATTATTAGTTATATAAAAATATAACGTATTAATTTACAACTATATCCTTGGTGTTATGTTATCGTGAAGCACTAACTCTTAGTTATATTCTTGGCAAACATGAGCTTTGCTATTCTATTAACACATCGATATACTTTTATTTAATACTTTAATGTGTGCATGCGAATTTGAATATTGAAACCAAAATATTAATGGAGGTGGTGCATGCAAATTTGAATAATGAAACCAAAGCATTAATGGAGGTGGTGCCTAATGATCGATTTCATGCACAATGAATGAGGATGATCGTCACTTCGTTTTTAAAATTAAGTTGGCTTGGGCATGTGTTAACTTGGTTAAGATTGATTATCGATGTATCTCTTCAATTAATGTGGTCAATTTTAATTGCCCAATTAGTCAACCACATTGTTCCTAGCAACATGGTTCATTGCATGTCACTAAAATGGCACGATAAATTATATATAGATATGAATGTTGAGCCAACACCATTAAATTGAACACTGAACTTACAAGATGAAATCATTGAATATAAGTGTTGATAATGTACAAGGCAACCTATCTCCTTTAATAAGACAACAAAAATAGATTTGCTATTTCGTTGTAATGTTGTTCTTGCATGCTATAACTATAATCTAAAAGGCATGCAACATAGACTAAAATATAAGGCAGGTAACATAGACTAAAAGAAGTGCATATGATCAAATGACATTGATTCCAAACATTGTAATATAAGAGTTCATGAGATCATATAAGATTTAAACAAGATAGAGAAGCCAAAAGTCTATGCAATTGTTTGCTTTTCATAGTTTTTGGTAATTTGTTAAATATAAAAAAAATTTCACATACATTAATATTGCTATTATTTTATTGCATAGAATCTACTTACATGTGATAATCGCTTCATTTTCTTCTAGTGCTTCCTTCAAGCATAGCTTTCTCTCTCTTGAGGATGGCTTCTATGCGGAAAAAGTTCCTTCGGATATGTGGGGCATTTATGTATATTGTCCAAGAATAAGATCCCGGTCTCACTAGCTTATGAGGCAATATACGTTCTTGTTTGCAAACATTTTTTCCAAAACCCAAGTTAGTATTCAGTCATTCGTTAAGACTATCTCTTGTTAAGAAGGCAACTACATGGAAATGTTCAATATATTTATAAAAGTATTATGTTTAACTCATCTAATTTTCAATGCTATTATTTTGTGTTTACTTTTACTTTTGTTTGGTCATTATGATGTAGAGGTTATGTTGTCAAGGTTGATGATATTAATGTTCTTCACAACATCTCGCTATATATCTCATATACGTAGAGAATTGAAATACTAAAACATTTGCTAAGAAACTCGTGGACCTTCTCAATATACAATTTAATCTCAATATCTAATTTAATTTTATATAAATAGAAAATGTAATGTTTTATACACTAAATAATAAATATTGAAAATGCATTCGAGTTTGTTAATGGCTATAAAGCTCATAAATTTACCTATAATTTTATAATTGTTGCAATCTAAAAAGAGGGTTACAACTCAAGTTCCCTTGGTTCCACTTTCGACCTTAAAAATACCTAGAGCCAAATCAATCCCATGTTATGCATGAATATTGAAAATATCGAGAGAACATCTTATCCTTGGCGAAAAATGCAATATGTGAACTTCATGTATTGCAATTTGTTGAATTTAGTGATAATTATTGAATCTATTTTATAAACTGAACTTAGTGAATTTGAAAGGTAATATAAGTTAGCTCATGAATTTGAATCAATTTTATAAATTAAACTTAGTGAATTTTAAAGGTGGTATAAGTTGGCTCATGAATTTGAAAGGTAGTATAAGCTAGCTCATAATATTGATTTTCCCGCTAAATTAATAATTATATGCAAATAACTTTTAGACGAAATTAAATCTTCAAATACATTTGAAAAAGAAATACACTAATCGATCATAGTTATGGTTAATTGACTAAATTCCATATCAGTGGAGACTTTTGGTTTATTATCAATAAGAAATAAGTATTTCGTTATTGTCACTCCATCACTTCCCCATGGCATCCATGCGGTACATGCATCTTTGGGCAATGTTGTGTATGAACTATTGTTGTTGCAAACAATCGACATGACCCTACCAACAACTCCATCATTAAGGCAAAATCGTAAACCTGGAGGAACTCGATTGTGATGCGCTCTACGTCTTCTACCCTTACCCTGGTTGTCTTAGTAGGTTTCCTTTCCATCCTCGCCACGAACTAGCCTTCTAGTTCAATATCATAATAAAGTGAATGTTTGAAACTACGTATCCATTAGAAACCAAGTACCCAGATTACATACATAGAATTCTGAAAAACAAGTATACATTCCCATATTGAACCTAGGTCGTAGGAAATATCTTCAACATCTTAGCCCACTAGGATGATGACTCGTTTCTTTTCTATCCAACAAATTCAGGATCTAAATCCGGGTCTAAAGAGATTGAAGAATGTCAAGATGAAACAAGATGTGGAGTTGGCGTTTGGCGAGATTTTGTTTAAAGGTTAAGGGCAAGACACAATATGCCTGGAATTTTATTTTATTATCAAAGATATTTGTATTTAGTGATATCTCATGTTCTCATTTCTCCAAGCCTTTTAAAATTCTCTTTACATTAGGACATAGTTGTTCTGAGTTTTTTTTGCATTTCAAAGATATTTATATTTAGTAATATCTCATGTTGAGAAAAATATATATTCATTTCATGAGCTTTTTTACCGATTTTGATGGATATTTTAATTTATTTCCTAAGCTTTTAGTGCAAAATTTCTTGAAGCTTTTAATTCACAAATAATGAGTTCATAGARCATAGTAAAGAATTAGGGCAACTCTTATTTTTTAAAATTCATTTCTTGAAGCTTTTGATACAAAATTTGTTGAAGTATTTAATCCAAAAATAACATGTTCATAAAACATAGTAAATAACTAATGACAACTAGAAGTGAAATGTTTTACAACTTTGCCATGTGAAGATTTATAATACTTGCTTTGTAACAGATAAATAGGCCACTTGTCTAAATATATTCACAAAAGAGAATAATAATTGTTATTCTTTGCCTTCAAACCCTACTTTGTTTATTTATTTCACATTATTTATCACTTCTCTCCTTCATCAAGGCAAAGCCTGTTGTTGTGGAAGGTTAGAGAGATGAATTGACGATAGAAGGTTCCTTGGCCAAGCCGCAAGAAGAGGACGTAGTGAGGGGAGAAGGGATTCAATATAAGAGAAGGCACATCCCATTAAGGTATAATCCTAAATGCCTATATTCAATATAAGAGAAGGCACGACCCATTGAGGTACAATCCTACCAGGATCCCTCATTGTTTTCTCTTTCAACAGTAAGTAAATAACATGGACACCTAATTATTTACCTTTTTGGCATATGATTATTTGTCATTTTGGTTGGAGACTATGTTAACTTTGCTTTGCTTCCGTTTCAACCGAATAGAACTAAACCCTCCACTCATAAGATTCATGCCCCAACTATAGTCTATTGTGAATATCGAATGAATATTGAAGAGGAAGGATAAACAAACACCACCACTAGTATTTGATAGGCCAAGCTTCAAAGAATTCAATCCAATTCCCCTCCTTTCACACATTAATATATGTTGTTACGTAACATAAACAACACAAAAAAGGGCCAAAGAAAATGCTATAATAAATGAATTCCATCAAAGAAATAGTTGTACATTAGTTGTACAATGAAATGGGGTTTTTTGCCTAAATTTTGTTTGATGCATGTAGCACTAAAGACTTAAGGCTCTGGACCCTTTATCAACTACCTCAAGTTGCAGTGTTCAAGCCGACTTGCTAGTTAATAGCTTGTTCGAGAGTCACGATGAGAGGTTTGTAATTTACCTAGCAGTTGAGAATTAAGTCGAGCAGGTAGTGGAGGATCAAGTGGTGGCTCCATGCAACATGTCGTATGAACTACTCAGTGGACTGCCCTTCCCTATCGATAAAGGATGTTAGTGCCTAGAATTTACTAGATCAATTCACTACTAGTGCCTATATCACGATGCCAGACATCTACTGCGACATCTACTATAGAGTAAAGTATTTAATATATGCCTAAATCAAGATGTCTCACAAATTAAATATGTGTAAGGTATATAATATATGTGGGTATGTGTCCAACTTTGCAATCTTGTACTTTCAAATGATTTTAGATCCCTCACAAATATGAAAAGAAATTCAAACACACCAGAAATAATTATGTCATATCACAATGCCTCAACCAAAAAAAAATGAATTCATGAATTCATTTTTTTTTTTAATTAATTTTGTTTTGCTAAAATAATCAAATTAATTATATACTTCATAAAACTTGAAAAATGTTTTATAAGTATTCTACAAAACAAAACAAGTAAATAATAGTTAATTGAGAATAACTTTACATTATAAACCTCCCTCTACCATACTATACATTTTGTGAAACACCTACTAAATTAATTGCATATTCCAAGGAGCACTCAAGTTCAATCATTCTAAACTAAGTACAATCATTCTATAAACCGTGAATCATGAGCACATTGAAGATTTGAACTTTTTTTTCACGAGAAAAAAATACTCTTTATATTCATAAGGATATAAAAGTTTACATGGCGGCGTTAAGGATTTGAACTTACCTATATAATATAGACTAACTACAATCTTTCTATAGACAACGAAACAAGAGGACACATAAGATATAAACCTACCCATATAATATATCGAGGAACATTGTACGTTGAGGGCATTTAATGACAGCTTTTGGGGTCAATTTATTCAGTAGAATGAGTCTTGTATAATAAAAATTAAAAAAATACTACGCAAAAGCTTCGCCTAAGTAGCAAATGCGACTCTATGAAGAAAGACCATGTTTGTATTTTAAAGGTTTCGTTATTCATGGATTGCGTAAGTTCTTGTATCACGGTAGAAAGAGTTCATGAAGTTGCTGTTATATATCCATTTTAATTTTGCAAAGTATGTTAGAACATTGTTAGGAAGATTTGGATCGACTTTATGTTTTTAGAACTTAAATTTGATTCAAATTGACTTTCAACTTTATTTTTATTAGTCAATCTTGTAAAAAGTATTTATAATCATAAATAAAATTCTGACACTACAGTTTTTAAATTTTAATATTAACGTTAACATGATTATTTGGTAGTACATTATCCTCTTTTATA
>SNQJ01S0056151.1:19533-38090 GCA_010110895.2 Picea sitchensis
TTTTTTTTCCAGGGAAAAATTGTCTCGAATTTATAAATGGTATAAACTCTTTTACAATGTCAGACCAGCAGTCAATGACGTACAGTCACCGGTCAGCGGATCAAATCCAATACACAGCCATATAACAGCCAACACAATGACAAGAAATACACAGCCTTATACACTGCCAACACAGTAGCAAGAAAATCGGCACTTTGATCAATCACAAACACCCCGCTGTCACAGTAAGTTTGTAGGCCGAAAATCGGCACTTAAATCTATCACAAGAATAACTTTACATTATAAACCTCCCTCTACCATACTATACATTTTGTGAAACACCTACTAAATTAATTGCATATTCCAAGAAGCACTCAAGTTCAATCATTCTAAACTAAGTACAATCATTCTATAAACCGTGAATCATGAGCACATTGAAGATTTGAACTTACCTATATAATATAGACTAACTACAATCATTCTATAGACAACGAAACAAGAGGACACATAAGATATAAACCTACCCATATAATATATCGAGGAACATTGTACGTTGAGGGCATTTAATGACAGCTTTTGGGGTCAATTTACTCAGTAGAATGAGTCTTGTGTAATAAAAATAAAAAAAATACTACGCAAAAGCTTCGCCTAAGTAGCAAATGCGACTCTCTGAAGAAAGACCATGTTTGTATTTTAAAGGTTTCGTTAGCAAATGCGACTCTCTGAAGAAAGACCATGTTTGTATTTTAAAGGTTTCGCTATTCATGGATTGCGTAAGTTCTTGTATCACGGTAGAAAGAGTTTATGAAGTTGCTGTTATATATCCATTTTAATTTTGCAAAGTATGTTTTTTTTCCACCAGAAATTAACTCGATTTATATTAGAGATATAAATCATTTACATCGCAAGCAGTCATTACAATTCGTTCCGGAGACCCAGCCGGATTTGACCTCAAGACCTCCTCCCAACACTTGGAGAAAAGTACTTGTCATTACCAACCGCGCTGTCTCAAATTGACTTTCAACTTTATTTTTATTAGTCAATCTTGTAAAAAGTATTTATAATCATAAATAAAATTCTGACACTACAGTTTTTAAATTTTAATATTAACGTTAACATGATTATTTGGTAGTACATTATCCTCTTTTATAGATAATAAATAAAATTCTGACACTACAGTTTTTAAATTTTAATATTAACGTTAACATGATTATTTGGTAGTACATTATCCTCTTTTATGTATAATAAATAAAATTATGACACTACAGTTTTTAAATTTTAATAGTAACGTTAACATGATTATTTGGTAGTACATTATCCTCTTTTATATATAGAATGATTAAATAATGTAACTTAAGATATTATATTACAATAATATATTTAATATGTTTTATTAAGATTAAAATAATTAATAATTAAATAAAATTATGTAAACTAAATTAAATATCAAACCAATTCGTTGTCACTCTTTTACAAAATATGCAATAACCCGCAAGTCACCTAAATAAAAATAACTCTTAATTCAATTTAGATTGAAATATCTTTATAACACCCATCTTTTCGATCAAAATACTTCAAACCTATATCCCACAAAAATAAAACCACACACAAAAATAATTACTCCAAGTAAACAATGTATTGTTTATAATATAAAATTGAGTAGAGAACGAGCAATCAATCGCCGAAAATAAAACCAGAGACAAAAGTAATCCTCAAAGTGCACAATGTATAATTTAAAATTGATTAGAGATTGTGAACATTGTGATAACAGTGGGGTGTGAGTTTTGTAAAGAATGATCACAAAGATTGTTAACATTGTGATAACATTGGGGTGTGAGTTTTGTAAAGTATGATTAGAAAGTTTGTTTTATTAAAAGAATATGTTAACATTGTGATAACATTGGGGTGTGAGTTTTGTAAAGTATGATTAGAAAGTTTGTTTTATTAAAAGAATATATTTTGTATGAGTATTTTAGATTTTATTATGATTTTTTATTATTAAATTATTATTTATTTATTAAGTGTTTATTGTAAATAAGTTAGTATTTGTTAGTGCTTTTAAATTTTTATTTAATTTTTGTTTAGCTTTTTAAATGCATGATAATATTAATTACTAGTTATAGTTTAAATGGGTTGGATTTAATGGTAGAAAGTAAGTAGTTTTTCATTATTGGGTAAGGTTCAATTTCCACGAGGGTTTTTCTTGGAGTCGTGGGTTACTTTGAGGTAGTGGTTGATCGTGTGATTGCACCCAAAGAAATTATACTAAATAGTCTCATGACCCTTGCACACATAAATGGATCAAAACCCACCTCCATGTCCTTCAAAATTAATGGGGTGGCAAGTGCGAAGGAGATCATCATGAATCCCAGAGGGACATTTGGAACTTATTTTGCTTGGGGTCTAGGCATTTCTTCCAACAACAAGACATAAGTGTATGCCTTGTGGCAAGGGCTCAAAGTGGCTAAAGAAATGGGTGGTAAATCCCCAGTTTTAATCCTCACAAATTATAATGTAATTGTATAAATGCAATTTAGGTTGGTGAGCCAAAATGTTTGGGGCAAAGAGCCCATATTGATTAATGTGGTTTGGCGCTGAATTGTATATTATGTACATTGAAATAATTAATAAAATAATAATCGTTAGCTACAATACGAGAGGGATGGTAACGATGGGGGGCTATGATTCCACAAAAGATGGGGTAAAAGGGGGATCCAATGGGAAACCCATGTCATTTTCTTGAGTTAATGTATCTTTACCATATAATCCTCCCTTTGATTTCTTAGGCACTCAATCATTGAATTTATGTAAGAGGGTGGGTGTGAGAAGTCACATCCCTTAGTTATTGAGAGCATGGGGCTAAAGTACAATCATCTTTGGGAAGAGTGAGAGTCAAGCAAGCAAGGGAGAAGATGAAAATTCACATGGAAAAAGAGGGGAGTTTTTACATGCCGATTTTGGGTAGCAAGAGAGGAGGGAAGTGCTAAAAAGAGCACCAACCATGTTATGCTTGATGGCAACCATTATTGAGTTGTGTTTATGCTGGAAATGTGGCCTGTGTGCTTGTAAAATTGGGTTGCGTGCCTATGTTGTATTTTCCTATTAAGGAAATGGCTCAATAGCCTTGTGAAGGTTGTAGTGAACATTCTTCGAGTAGTCGAGAGTTCCTGGAATCCCCAATTCTGAGATCCTTGACCAACCAAGTGCAATAGAGCCTTAGAGGGAAGTGGGAAAGCCTAAGGGACTACGTGTAGTGAAGGGGGATCCCATTCCTTGGGTTGTGTAGGTTGCGTGGAAGAAAGTTGGTGGATTGGAATCGCTGTTGGAGTAGAACCTGGGTTTTGGGTTGCTAAATGTGGAGAGTGGACAACTAAGAGGGCCATATGTCCTTGTGGACTCATAGTCTTAGCTTGAGAGTGGCTTGTTGTTGAGAGGAAATGAACAACAAGCCTATGGATGGGAGGAACATCCTTCGTACGTAGCCAGTTGGTTACTTTATAAGCTGATGGATTTTTTGTTATTCTTTATGATGTTAATTCTGTTGTGTAAATGATTTTATACGAATGCCACGTGTTTGTTGTTTTGCTCGAATAGTTACATTCATGTTTTAAAATATGTTGTTAGATGCATGTTAAATTATGGTTCTTCTTTCCCTTGGTTTATTTTACATGTGTGGGGCATTTTAATTTTCATTTTCAGCAGGTGGGTATGCTACAATTTTAAAGGATTCTAGGTATTTTGTGTAGGGATCACACTATGTTGTGTTATAGGCTTCTTGGAGGAGGATTGGATATGGACAATATTGCAATTAGTTTCAAATTTTGGAAGCATTTCAGTGCTGTAACTCCCATTGTAGCATTTACTACAGTTTTATTATAATCTAAAATTGCTTAGTGATTGTAATAAATAATTTAATTAATTACTAGTTACAATAATTATTGATAACTTTGCAGAATTTAGTGGGAATGTATATCATAATTTCTTTTGGCATTACACCTTGGTGAAAATGGTCAAGTTGATTGAGCTATCCTTAGATTAATAAGCATTTACAAGAGCATATGATTCATATCTATACAAAAATGAGAAAACAAATCCTTAGTAGAAGTGGTCCCTCATGGTTAGCCTTGTGCACAATAAATGAGATTGATCATTTTCTCGTTTTCTAGAATTCGGTTGGCTCGAGCATACATTGACATGTTCAAGATTGATCAACAATGCATTTCTTGGATTGACCTAGCCAATTTTAAACACCCATTTGGACAACCACATTATTCCCTTAAGCATGATGACACTAGTGTGGATCGTTGTGATGTCACTTAGGTGGCACGATGCGTTGTATGTCGATCTTGATGTTGAGTTGACGCTAATCAAATTAAGTGCCAGTGTTAAAGATTGATACATTGAGGATTGACAAATGGTGCATTTATTGAATTGTCTTAGTCAATTTAATCAACCAATTCATCAATGGTATTGTTCACTTAAGTAGTGACGTGTTAATGACGTATACATCTGAATTGACATTGAGGTGGCACAATCTGAATGCTAAGCCAATATCAATCAATTTGAACATTAACATTGAAATACCTTCAACAATGACATGTCAATGATATGGATCATTAAACTATCACTTAAGTGAAATGATGAGGTTAATGTTGATCTAAAAATCAAGCTAATACTAATCAAATTAAACACTTGAAAGATCAAATACACTAAAAAGAATAAATTAGTCATGCCCAAATGGTAGAGTGTTACAAAGAACAAGCCATGTGCATTTAGGAAGAAAATATTATTACCTTTGAAAAATTCGCTATAATGTTATTCGCTATAATCTCTAAAGCACGACTAAAAAATGAACCTATAAAAACTAAAAATGCACACATATAAACAACATAAACTAAAAAATGAACCTATAAAGATTTAACTCTATTTAAACTTACAACATATAAACAACGAAACAAAGTTGGCGTGGAAGATTTAAACATATCTATAATGAAGTATACTCTATATGCATATTTTGACTAACAGTGATCGCCGAGGACAAATTTAGAAACAATTTTCTCTCCATAAATCGCCTTAAACATTGTTAAAAAACAAAACACCAGATGTAAAACTTACATAGCAAGTGCCTCGTTAAAGGTGCAAACGTGAGTCCCGAAAGAAAAGACCGACGCAGTCAAGGATTTGTATGCCGCCCGTGGTAAAATGAAGCCCGAAGGAACCGGATTGAAGGTGGAATGAGAGGCCCGTCATCATCATTTCCAATCCTCACACATTGCATCCATCGTTCAGTTTCTGTATCTGTGTGCTGTAGTCAACGGCTACACTGAAAAGCCACAACCTATATATATATATGTTTTGGTTCTTTCAGGTAGGGCTTAAAATATCATCACAAAGTTTCAGGCGATTCAGAATAAATAGGCCAAAACGATTCGGAGTATTCGCCATGAAACTCACATAAATCACCGGCCTGTTCAGCAGACGGCAAATTCTTGGTCCATGGGCAGGGGAAAGCCGAAGTCCTCAAATGGACTCAACGGCGGGCAGAAAAATGAGAATCCGTCGGGGTTTGGAGCCCTAAATATACCGCTTGCGCCAGTCTTCTACCCTACGGAAGAAGAGTTCGGGGACCCCCTGAGATTCATCGAGAAGATCAGGGCCGAGGTTGAGCCCTACGGGATTTGCAGGATCGTCCCTCCGAAGAGCTGGAAACCGCCGTTTGCTCGGGATTTGCAGACGTTCTCTTTTCCGACAAAGCTGCAGGCCATTCACCAGCTTCAGGAGCGGCCGGCCGCGTGCGACGCCAACACCTTCGAGTTGGAGTACGGGCGGTTCTTGGAGAAGCATGGCGGGCGGCGGCCGCGGAGCCGTCCGGTGGTTTTGCAAGGGCAGGAGCTGGACCTGTGCAAGCTCTTCAACGCTGTCAAGCGCCACGGCGGTTTCGAGAGGGTCGTGGAGGAGAAGAAATGGGGAGAGGTGATGCGGATCCTCAACCCTAACGCCGTAAGTTCCACGCATTCGAATTCTGCTCTGTGTCAAATTTATGAGAAGAATTTGTATGATTACGAGGTTTATCAAATGTGCACGAACTCTGGTAAACCGATGCGGAAATGTAAGAGAGGGACGAAGAGGCCCGCGGCGGAACTGACCTCTGGACCGGGACCTCAAGGTTGCCCAAAGGTGAAGAGGAGGCGGAGATCTTGCAAAGACGGCAAATCTTTGAAAGAAGAGGACTCGAACTCGGAACAGCGGTTGGATCAAATCTGCGAGCAATGTCGGAGTGGCCTGCACGAGGAAATGATGCTCCTCTGCGATCGGTGCGACAAGGGATGGCATCTGTACTGTCTTTCGCCTCCGCTGGAGGCGATTCCGGCTGGGAATTGGTACTGTTTGGACTGCCTGAATTCGGAGAAGGATAGCTTTGGTTTTATGCCGGGTGAGCTTTATTCCCTGGAGGCGTTTAGGCGATTGGCGGATAGGTTTAAGCGGAAATGGTTCGGATCAGCAAGGGCATGTCATGCGGATATTGAACAGCGGTTTTGGGAGATTGTGGAGGGATCGGCTGGCGAGGTAGACGTTATGTATGGGAGTGATTTGGATACTTCTAAATATGGAAGTGGTTTTCCTCGCCCTGTTGATGAAATTCCGGCCTGCGCCGATCGCACTCTATGGGAAGAACATACAGCTAGCCCCTGGAATCTCAATAATTTTCCGAAACTACATGGTTCTATGCTTCGGCTTGTGGATGATAATATTGCAGGCGTTATGGTTCCTTGGCTTTATGTAGGAATGCTGTTTTCGTCCTTTTGTTGGCATTTTGAAGACCACTGCTTCTATTCAATCAATTATTTGCACTGGTAATTCTCTAGATCTTGAAGACTTTACTTTGAATTTTTACAAATTGGACTCCTGCTCTTTTCCCATCGCGTTGGTTTCGTTCACGTGTGATAAATTTGTTCTTATTTCTATAATTCTGAATGATTACCAATTGATTTAAATGATATATTTAGTATAGTAAGATACATGGAAGAAGAGAGATACAGTAGAATAGAATTGAAAGATTTGAATATCATATGGAAGAGAGAAAATTTACCAAAATTTACCAGAGAAATTTCCTTTCATATGAAAAACATACAAATACAGTCAATTCAAAGGTAGGGCATAACTTGTTTACACATTATTTATAGCAAGTTTTGTCTTCCATTTTGAGATAGGCCTTGCATGAAAATCCGTCGATAATGTTTTATTTTCAAGCAACACCAATAAGTCCTCCTAGTTCCTATATCATGTTTAGTTGGCACCTAAATCCCTATTTCTGGTTTAATTCCAATATGAATTCAGACTAAATCTCTATGAGTAGTAAAATTCCTATAAGTTGTCAAATTGTTGAGAAAGGCATATATCAACTCAGGCTATGTACAATCTTGTTTCCTTGACAATATATACTCCTTGAAAGAAAGATCCTGTATTGATGTGAACATTTTAATGGAACTGGTCAATGGGATTAAATATGACAGCGGATATGATAGATCACGGGCTTGGTGTTTGACAAAATGTACTATGTCTGTACAACAATACAATAACTATCTAATAGAAAATGACCTACATGCGATTAAGTGGTCAATAGAATTGTTTGTGGTCATTAACATCGTATGCGCCCCTAGAGCTTGCGTAAGATTATCACTGAGGATCCGTTGCAATGTGGCTCTACTATGAGATTTAAGGTGAAAGTTCAGAAACTTCTTTCAAAGAGGCATATCTCCTCTCATCAAAGTTAATCAAGCTCTTTATGGAATTGAAGAAGTTGGTGACTCAGTCTTGGTTGGTGACACTCTGTAGTTGGGGATGTGGTCTTGTTGGTGATGCAATCTTGGTTGGTGACATTGCAAAGTTGGTGATGCAGTCTTGTTTGGTGGCACTAGCAATTGTTGCTTGATCCGTGGTGAAATTAAGGTTGCAACTTGCTATACATATCAACACATGATTCAATTATAAATCATCTATAGTGTCCATGGATGCTGCCTTTGGTTATCAGGGCACTCTATTAAAATTCCTTGCTCCATTTACCAATCAGATTTACTAGTTGTAATTCTCACAACACTGTAAATAGATTTTACATGCACATCCAATTGCATGAATCACATTACAGACAAAAGCAATGGAAATAAACATGCACACATAACTATTCTTAGCAATGGCTCAATGTGGTTTAAGCCATTGGAATAAACTACATGCCTAATTCATATGGGATTACCATTAATCTCATCCACGTAAACATTCCATAACATAATTCACATGCAATCCAACTTAACTCATGGAATTTAAATAACATCATTCCATAAAGCAATAGATTCAAACACTTATCTCTTATCAAGTGAAGTACACCTAATTGGTTGTTGAGGAGCGATCCACTGCCCAACAATAGGAATCGACTATGGATTCCATCCCCAATCGGGATCATGATACCACAAGGGCAAAGGAAGTTTCAATAGGACTCTAATCTCACACAACCCAACCCATTGCCCTCATAATTTAACCAATCAGCTCACTACGAAGCATTCAAGGCCCTCATCCAACCATCAATGATGTCAATTTTTAAGTATCTAATTTCAGATCTGAAAATTACTTCCAAGTGACCTCAAACAGTAAACTAGAGCTGTTAAGTATCAATGATGTCAATTTTTAAGTATCTAATTTCAGATCTGAAAATTACTTCCAAGTGACCTCAAATAGTAAACTAGAGCTGTTATCACTGAATAATTCTACATTGAAATTATGATAGAAAATTACAACGGAAACATAAAGATCAGAGAGAAATCATCCATGCACAAGAGACACAAAAATTTATGTTCTGTAAAATTTCCGATTGCAAATGTTTGAGGACAAAAACAGTCCTCTCGACAAATTACAAATTCAACAAAATCCCAAAAATCTTCTAACTTGTAAACTTGGTACAAACCCTAGCTGGTTGAAGCCTGTATGACTTGTTGACGTCAGTAGTATGGATTGTATGACCTGTCTGTACCACACGTGCGACTGTCCTTTCTTAGCAAAAAATCAGAAAACAAAATGTCCAGAAACTCTAGGCCAGATTTCTCAAAGTACAAAATTGCCTTTGCTGAAATTGCCACCCAATCTCCTTGGCGCAAGTGCCTACTCACTTATGCCAACTCCATAATATCACAACGATCCTCACATTGCCTCTCCTTTTATACGAGTCTAAAGTGAGTTTAGAAGCCCTTAACTTACTTTAAGGAGCCTTTCACTAAACTCAACATTAAATTAGAATTGTTTATTCCTCCATGTGGGTGTGAAGCCCCAACATGTGGTTGTGAAGCCCCAACTCAATATACAAGGGTTTTTCACCAAAACAAAAATGCAATGTGAGTGCCAACATAGATTCCCACATGCTCGACACCAAGGCCAATGTGGGAATACCTCTCGATGCTACAAAAGCATCAACACTCCCTCTTAGCGAGGAAGGTATTCCTTCCACCATCACCTGGAAGTATGTTAGTCTCCCACACTGGATCCGCTACCACAGTTGTTCTCCAATCAACCTGATTGGCTGCTTCCTCTGGCACAAGCAAATCCTGCTGTATGACATGAACCCTTCTTGGAAGAAACCTTGCTTCTAGAAGCTTCCTGCTCTTGAGCTTTCTGCCTGGCTTCCTCAACCCATAACACCTTCTTGACAGTCTTGGAAGATTCCTCTCTCCCACATGAACCTGAAGGTTGACTTCCTCTAGATGATTGAGTCTCCCTCTGAGCTTGCTGACTCCCTTTGAAGTCTGACTCCCTCTTTGTTTGTAAAAGCTTCGGCGCTACCTGCTCCTTGTTCATTGCCACTTTGCTACTTACCGTAGCTCGCATAGGTTATCCCTTTAGCCTATACAAGTTGCTCTCTCTAACTCCAAGAACCACTGCTGTGTCTGAGCTAGATCTTGTGGGCATGAACAACACCTGTCCATCTTGGAATAAAACCGCATAGCCCTTCTCCTCAATCGCTGAAGCCTGAGACCGAGAGCACTCTCTTCTTGAGTTTTGGCCCCCATAGCACATTTGTCACTCTCAACACATCCTAACTCCACCTAGAATGACATTTTTCCAGATCCCTGCACTGCATGCTTGGTACCCATACCAAGTTCCACTTACAAATCTGAGTCAGACTCTGTGAAGCTCTCGAACAAATCCCGTGCTCCTATCATATGACACGTGGCTCCACTATCCACAATTTGAGTCCCACTATTGGAAATTGCACGAGCAAGGGCTGAGACCAATAAGAACTCCTCTCTAAAGCCTGTCTGCAACCTCATCCACCTTTGTTGATGATCCATGCTGCTTCCCTCTCCCTTTCTTCTGTTGTGGACACTGTGAAGCATAATGGCCATGCTCATGACAAGCAAAACACTTAACCTTGCTAAGGTCCTTCTTCTTTCTCTGTTCTGGAGATGCCTCTCTCCTTGGAGAATCGTTTCTTCTGCCCTTCCTAGCATGAGCATCTAGGGCTAGGTTCTCATCCTCACTACCTCTTTGCTGGCCATTCTTGGACTCTATCCGAGTCTCCTCCTGGATGTAATCGATCCACAGTCTGTCAAATGATGACATCTTCTCTCGTGCACAAATCCCCTGCACAAATTGTTCCCAAGGCCTGGGAAAACCATTCAATGCCACATTCACCAACTCTGTGTCGTCAACTGCCTCACCAATGGCTACACAAGCTAATCACGAATCTGAGTGATCCTCATGAGGTAGTTAGCAATTGTATCCGATGTGGACATCTCAACAGATTGGAGATGATGCTTCAAAATCAACTTCTGGTTTGCATTCTCACTTTGGTACAAGCCCACCAAAGCATCATACATTTCCTTGGATGTCTTCTTCTTTGAAATATGAGGAATCAAGTGATCCTTCACATAATCCAACAAACACCCGCTTGGCCTTCACTTCCTTCTTCTTATGAGTTGCCAATTCTTGTGCATCCTTTGGATCTGGGACCACCATCTCAACATACACTTTGAGATCATTCTCGTCCAAGAGCAAAAGAAGCCTAGCCTTCCAGACCTAGAAATTAGTGGCCCCTTCCAACCTATATCTTCCACTCTAAGAGTGCCCCACCATTGTGACCCAGAACAAAAAAAATCTGCAACAACAAATCTACAGTAAGTCGTGTCTTAAGAAGACGATCCTTCCCCCTCTCGAGCATATGCTTTGATACCATGTCAATTTTTAAGCATCTAATTGGAGATCTGAAAATTACTTCTAGGTGACCTCAAACAGTAAACTAGGGCTGTTATCATTGAATAATTCTACACTGAAATTATGATAGAAAATTACAGCGGAAACATAAAGATCCGAGAGAAATCATCCATGCACAAGAGACACAAATTTTTGGTTTTGTAAAATTTTTGACTGAGAATTTATGAGGACAAAAATAGCCCTCTCGACAAATTAATAGCCCTCTCGACAAATTACAAATTCAACAAAATCTCGAAAATCTTCCAAAATGCAAACTTGGTACAAACCCTAGATGGCTGAAACTTGTACGGCCTGCTGATGTCAGCTGTACGAAATGTATGGACTGCTGAGGTTAGTCGTATAGACTGTACAAGTCGTACGGACTGTACAGATTGTATAGACTGTATGGTCTGTCCGTACCACATGTGCAACTGTCCTTCCTTAGCAAAAAATCAGAAAACATAATGTCTAGAAACCCTAGGCCAGATTTGCCAAAGCGCAAAATTTCCTTTGCTAAAATTGCCACCCAATCTCCTTGGCACAAGTGCTTACTCACTTATGCCAACTCCATAATGTCACATTGCCTCTCCTTTTACAGGAGTCTAAAGTGAGTTTAGAAGCCCTTAACTTACTTTAAGGAGCACTTCACTAAACTCAACATTAAATCAGAATTGTGTATTCCTCCATGTGGGTGTGAAACCCCAACCAGGCCCCAACTCAATATACAAGGGGTTTTCACCAAAACAAAAATGCAATGTGAGTGCCAACATAGATTCCCATATGCCCGACACCAAGGACAATGTGGGAATACCTCCCGATGCTACAAAAGCATCAACAGATTGACCATGGCACTATCTTTCACTGCCCTACACAACACTAGGAAGATCTTCCCTTCCTTTGTGAAACAATGCCTCAGGAATCTTCTTCCATTCTAGTTATATTTAATGTAGTGAAAAAGTGTCCATTTTACTGACTACCATCTAGGGATAACTTGGAAGAGAAACACTTGGCTCCAAAACAATCAATGTGTAGTGATACTAGGGTTGTGGGTTTAATGGGGTTTACTTCAACAAATGTGGACATTCCAATAATGTTTTTCATTCAAAACCAATCCATCTTCTCTCATATTTTCAGCAACAAATCCATAACTAGCACAGGTTCTTCCCAACCATACATTGATGGGATTATCTTGCCATTTGTAGGCATAATATCTATAACAACCATGGGATTCACATAGAATTCTCCATAACCAAAGAGAGGAAAAATGGCCATAACATGGGAGAGGGATGCTGACCGAAGAGAATGGATAATGATTTGCAAGAAGAGATCTCTTTTTTGCATGAGATCTACTCTCTTCGCAAGGACGTGACAACTTATATGTGGACACACACAAATCCAATATTCATGTAAGAGATTGTAAGGAAGTATAAGTAAAAAGGGTAGTACTCCCTAAAGTATAGGAGTCAAAGGTCAAATCACCCATGTACCCTCTTTCATCTTCCCCTCTTGTGGTATCATAGTCCCCTGGTTGCTTCCTTGAGCAACCATTTTGGTGGATATTATGTTAATACATTACCTTTATACATGTTTTTCCGTAAACATATCATCCACACCAAATCTTAGTCCATTACTCAGGGTCAAACACATTCACTAGTTGGGCCTTTTGACTTGGGCTACATACTAGGAATGTTTACAATTGCATTTTACATATTTGCAACATGGGGTCATTATAAACCAACCCACCAAGTTTGACTCCCATTACATAAATCTTGTCAAAAACCGGGGTATTACATTCTCCTCCCCCTTGAAATAACACTGCACTTGGTAAATCTTTATTTCTGGCAATTGGGCCATGTCTTCATTCTTTAGTTGCATTTGCGATGCTGCCCTCTTCATTGCAAACTTGCATTTTGTTGGCTATCTTGGTTAACAATGTACAATGATTCCTTTCACTATTTTGAGATTCTTCGAAGGCCTTAGCATTGTATCSTATACCTAYAACAACCATCAAAGGAAAGCATGTAGGTCAGCCATTCCTATGCAAGATTTATTTTAGTGACATGAATTTTAAATTCTCAATTGAAGCACATATATTCATTACACAAGATATAATATGCAATATCAACTCAACACTTATCTATATAAATATATTCTTGATTTATATGGTTGCCATAGGTGAGAATTAACTTACTATCTTCCTTGACAAACCCAAAATATATTGCCACTTGATTCTAGCCAACATATGTCATGATTCTCACAGTTTCGCTAACCTTCATAGGCTGAGGCATTACCTTTTCTACTAAACAGTGCCTCAGGCGATCCATTATTAGCAGGGGATATCACATATTATCTCATTTTTATAGTAACCAATCCTCATTGGTTTGAGCATCCCCTTCTCTGCTAAATAGTGCCTTTGGTGATCCATCCTTTTCATTTTCCATGGTTATTTATCATAGGCAAGGAGATTGTAAGCTTCCAGAGTTCTCCTACCAGGGTGTCCCATTGGCAAACTCAAGCCAATCATTTGCTTTAAACGATCAAAGCATAGCACAAGGTTTCCGGTGTCATCATAGTGTCATCCTCACTGTGCTTTCAAGTTATAACAACCATCATTTGTCCTCACTGGACAAATCCATCATCCCACCTGTATCATAGATATATTCTTACCATAGATGTTATAGTCAAACTTTTGATCAAAATTTTGAATATGTCATTACAATATTTAGATTCCACAAATATGGGTGCTTGCTTATAATGCTGTAGTGTTTGCATGTGGTAATAACCAGTCTTCATTATGGACTTACTCTCATGGCCATATCCAAGACAACTCTCTACCTTCAATATGTCCTCGATAGAGTTTTCGTTAAGCCAAAAAAAACATTGGTATTCACGTATCAATCTTTTCATTTCTACTTTAACAACATCACATGGAATGATTACAAACTTATGACACCCCAATACTTCAATCATCTTCAGTTGTAACTTTTTGACTGCAATGAAATATTGTTCATTGTATCAACGATATTATATTTATCATGCATTCCTACAATGCAATAAAACATACATGCAAATATCAACACATTCAAGTATACGTGCAAAGATTCATTTACACATAATCATAGCTTTGCACATTCACATTGTCTACATGATGCACACTTGCATTACCCAAATAATACCACAATGTACATATGCACACTTGCATTACCCAAATAATACCACAATGTACATATGCACACTTGCATTACCCAAATAATACCATATAAATCATGTAATCCACCATGACAAGTGACAGGACTTAGCTAACGCTAGGCACCATATTATAGACACCTTATCGGCGCTTAATTGTCCATTTGGACACCTTCCTCTTCAACAAAACGCAACAAGTGAAGGTCCTTCCTTTCTTTGCTTAATACTCCCTTAGGAATCCTTTCCCTCTAGTGCTCTTCAATGCAGGCAAGAAGGTTATAGTCCTAGACATTGATACAAGCGGGGAGATCATTAGATAGTGTTGCAACGATTCTAGGCTCTTGCAAGTCCATCAACAACATGATTTCACACATGGTAGCCTCTTTTTAATTTTGGGCGTAAATGTTCACTTGCCTTTGTTATGATCCCGTAACCAACATCACACAACATATTATCTCATGATTGCATCAAAGAGTTTCAACAATTTCACATGTGCATATAGATGCCATCAATTAATCTGTCATGAATCATGATATCAAACATTATTAAAGGAATTCTTACCTAGATTCCCTTATCACACATATTCGATTTTACATGGTTCCTCTTACCTGTATGGTTGCCATCAACATCTTTGGCGTTACTTGTTTTGGTGGTGCCTCATGGGAGATTACAACTCTTCACCAACCTCTTGACAAGTATTTTCTTGTCCTCTATCATTCCTCATGAAGTTGATTGGTATATGCAACTATTTTATCAACATCTTCAACTATGTCCCTGAACATTCTTGGTTATACAACCAACAACAACCATAATTAGTCATCATGCCACACTTAGTACATATATAGCAGAGCATCTATGCCCATGCCTGTCTAGAAGCACATCACTGCATATTTATTATTAAATGTGTTCACTTGTGCATATACATTCCAACAGGGTTCCTCTCTTGCATTTATCAATATTCATTTGTTTTAATTATTAGCACATATCAGATTTCTCAAATTAGATAAGATAAACTATTTTAATTACTGCCCAACTACTGACCACAAATAGGTCAAAGACTGCCAAGTACAATAGTGTAGGATAAAAGTGGGAGTGTAAATGTTGCTCCTATAAAAGCATATAAAAGCATGAGGCAAATCTAAACTATGCTATGCTAGATCAGATCAAAGGTCTAAGAATATGAAATTGAGAAGTAGAGTGGTAATGCAGAAACATGCAAGTGTTGCTAAGAACCCAAAAACAAACCCTCTAGAGAGGGAGGGGGGAGGATGCCACACTTGGGGGCATAGGTCAACCACCCTCGAAGTCCTCTCCCCTAACATCTAAGGTCGAAGTGAAGAGCTCTTGATAGATGATTGATTGAAGGATTTAGAAGAATTAGGGGATCTGGTATTGAGATATGTCTTGTTGTTCGGATGATGTAGCCGTGAGCTGAGATCTAGAGGAAATCTTCTGTGTGATGGTGTTGTGTGAATTGCCCCAAGATCTAATATGACATCCTAGTAAGAGCCTTGTTGGTTGGGCCTGGATGGCCTTCCGAGGTCTCACGAATCTAATGGTTGATGAAATGTTGTTGTTTGCTTGCTTCTTGGTGTCTCCGTCTATTAGGAGCAAAAGAAAGAAAGAGGTAGTCAGCCTGGAGGTGTTTGGTTTGGGTAGGGGTGGTCGAAGTGAGTGAAAGCTAAGGTTGAGGGCCTTCCTCATGTATAGGGTCAGGCATATTTGGTCCAAAAACCAGAAGAAGGTGGAGAGAGAGTTCCAAGACTCCCTAAAAAGGCAATGAAATCAACCTTTGATCTCATAACAGACGGGACACTGAAAAATGAAGTACTTTTTCATCTTGGTCTCATGTAGATGGTAGAGTTGGTAGATCTGGTCTCCCCTTGTGAAATGATGGTTAGTTTCGATCGGAAGTCGATGAGAACCCACTCGAAAATTCCCAAGAGGGATCTTGAGAGTGTGCATCTAGTGCCTAAGCATGTAAGGGGGCCGAATAATAAGGTTGTCCCTCAACTCCATGAAGTGCTCTACATAGAAGGCCATATTGGGGTTTAATCCCCTTGGTGGGTTGAGCTAGATAACTTGAATAAACTGTTTGAAGATGTCCTCTCTGATAATCTTATTGAACTCCTACTTGGTTGGTAAGAGTCAACTAGGAGCATTAAAAGAATCTCCGAAAGGGGGGAGGTGATCCATTGGTAGGTAGACAAGTGATCTTCGTAAACCATCAACGAGCTCAACTTGAAGTGTTGATAGTGGCTATGGCCTTTGTAGAGCAGTAAGCAACAAGATAAGGGTAGCGATCTCTACAGGCTAATGAATTAACATAGCATCGAATCCAGTGCAGAAGGGAGGCCAAACCAAAGATGGTTTCAACCTTGAAGGGGAGGGTTACAAACTCTGCTTGAATAATGACTTGGAGAACTATCCTCTTACTTTTGATGATGCAGTGGAGCACGAGAACCTAAATTCTCTTTGTCATGGCCCAATCCAACTCAAGTAGACTAGGTGCCCAAACCTCCAAACCATAGAGGATTGTGGGTTTGATAAGGTTGTCCGTAATAGTGTTACACTTATCGCGATAATATCACCAAAATCCAAGATGGCGATAATATTGCCGATATTTATCTCGATAAATTCAAGTTTTGAAATTATTGCGATAATTTCCTCATTTATTGTGAGATGATCGAATTTATCACCCTACTGAGATCTGACTTGCCTTAAAATGCGTTTTTGGGTCCCTTTTCCCTCATTTTGCAAAAGTTACTAAGGGGGATTGAGCTCTGAGGATACTGTGACCATTTTCCATCAAGCAAACAAAGGGAAATTTGTATTTTTCATTGCGATCAACCAAGCATTTGTGGAGTGGGGATTTACTCCAATCTACCATATCCATATTCCCAGATATGTAGAAAAATTTATGCCTTTATTTTCTTTGTTTTTCAAGATTTAGTACAAGGTTTGCAATGTCCATTAGATATACCTCTTCTTGCCCTTTTTTAATGGGAGATTTAACACATGTAGCTATGCTATTTTTTAGTTTTTTTGTGGATCTGGATTTTGAATTTCCCCATTTGTTTTGTGCCATAGGTTTAAATTTTAAAATCTTATTTAGCACTCTACAAAATGGCAAAGCCATCAGACACAATGTGGGAGTATGGTGAACCATATGAGGGTCATAATAGAACAAAGTTGAGTTGTAAGTTATGTGGAATGGAAATGTTTGGCGAAATCGACCTCTTGAAATACCACCTTGCCAAAATCCCAGGGCATGAAGTGGATATTTTCAAATTTTTCATGCAACTAATTTCAGATCTGAAAATTTACTTCCAAGTGATGCAAATAGTAAACCCTAGCTGTTATCACTGAACAATTTTACACTGAAATTATGACACAAAATTATAGCAGCAAAAACAACAAGATCAGAGATAAGTCATCCATGCATGCACATGAGACAGAATTTTCTGTTTTGTAAATTGTCAAATCCAGAAATTTTTGAGGGCAGAATCAACCCTCAGAGCTGTCACAAATTTACCAAATCTGAGGACAAATCAGTCCTACCAAAAATAGCAAAACAGCAAAACGAAACTCAGCACAATAACCCGGAAATTTCCTGCCCACAAATCTGCTATAGACCTGCTGACATCACACCATACGGTCTGCAACTTTTCACCAACAACGTCGCACCTGCGGCTTTTCTGTACGGCTTGCACGTGTGACCTTCTTTTCGATTGTACGAACTTGTATGGTTCGCACGTGTGGTCCGTATTGTTTGTACCACACGTGCGGTTGCTTCTGTTCTGTGGCTGTCTCTCTCTTCCACACGTGCGACCTTCCTCATCTCACACGTGTGACTTTCCCTGCTAAGAACAAAAAAATAGAAGGTCCAAAAACCCTAGGTCAGATTGCCTAGGTGTAGAAATCTCCTTGTTGAAATCACCATTCCTCCTAGCACAAGTGTAAGTGTTCACTCAGTTATGCTAACTCCATCAAATCACAATGAGATGTCACAATCTCCTCCTCTCCTTTTATAGGAGTCTAATGTGAGTTTAAAATCCCTTAGCTTACTCTAAGTAGCCCTCCACTAAACTCAACATTAAATTAGAATATTTGTTAGAGCGTAGCTCGGACAAGTAATTCTTCCACATTAGGGGTGT
>SNQJ01S0056152.1:8973-27044 GCA_010110895.2 Picea sitchensis
CCAATCCATCCTCTCTAAACATCAAGTGGTTTTTTCCACTCCCCAGGGACTCCCTCCTTCCTGTGGTGTTCATGATCATTCCATTCCCCTTGTCCAAGGAATCCTTCCTCCAAATATCCGTCCCTATCATCACCCCTTTTCCCAAAAAAATTAAATTGAGAAAATTGTTCAAGAACTGCTCAACGTAGGTGTTATCTGCCCTAGTACGAGCCCCTACTCTTATCCTGTGGTCATGGTCCTTAAGAAATAAGGTTCTTGGCGCATGTGGCCTGAATTCCGCGCCCTCAACAAACTCACCATTAAATCCAAATTTCCCATTCCTATCATTGATGACCTCTTGGATGAATTGAGTGACGCCTAGTTCTTTACTAAACTTGATCTTCGTTCTAGCCACCACCAGATCCATATGAAAGAGGCAGACATTACTAAGACTTCCTTTAGAACTCATGAGGGTCACTATGAGTTTTTGGTCATGCCCTTTGGCTTGTGTAATTCTCCCTCCACTTTCCAAAGCCTCATGAATCATGTCTTCCATCATTTTCTCCCTCATTTTGTCTTAGTTTTCTTTGATGATAACCTCATCTATAGTAAAACCTGGAAAACCCATCTTGCTCATGTTGATCAAGTTCTCCATATACTCTCTCAACACCAAATTTTTCTCAAACAATCTAAATGTTATTTTGGTGCCTCAGAAGTCGATTACTTGTGTCATCTTGTTGGAAAGGTTTGCATCAGGGTGGATCCTAAAAAGATTGAAACTATGCAAGATTGGCCTCACCCAAAGACTCTCAAAATCTTGCATGGATTTCTGGGCTTAACAGGATATTATCGCAAGTTTGTTAAGAATTATGGAAATATTGCGGTACCTCTCACTGCACTCCTTAAAAAGAATTCGTTCACTTGGACTCCAACAACTTCTCAGGCTTTTAAAACCTTGAAGATGGCCATGTGCACCACTCCAGTTCTGGCCCTTCCTGATTTCACAAAGACTTTTTTCTTGGAATGTGATGCTTCAGGGAAAGATATTGGAGTTGTCCCTATGCAAGAGGGTTAGCCTTTGGCCTTTACCAACAAACAACCGTCTGAGTGAAATTTTGGCAAATCAATCTATGAAAAGGAAATGTTGGCTATTATGCATGCCATGGATCTTTGGCGCCCTTATCTTTTGGGGAAACACTTCCAAATTAATACATATCATCAAAGCCTCAAGTATTTTCTGGATCAACACCTTTCCTCCCCAGAGCAACAAAAATGGGTGACTAAGATCTTTGGATATGATTATGATATCATTTATAAGAAAGGAAAAGACAATGTGGTAGCTCATGCACTTTCCAGAAAATATGAAGATTTCGCATCTGATACAACAATTGCAGTCCAATTCTCCAGTTTCCCCAGGGTACTCTTGGCTCAATGATGAGCTTTGATACAAAGGCCATTTGTATTTAAGTAAACAATCAAAACTTAAATCCACAGTACTTTCTAAGCTTCATTCTACACCCACAGATGGGCACTCTCGAATTATCACTCTCTCTCAATCCATCCCTCTCTCTCTCTCAATCCATCTCTCGCTACTCCCTCTCTCTCCCTACGTCCATCCCTCCATCATTTTGGTTTTATCTCCCTCCCTCCTTATCTCTCTACCTCCTCCCTCTCTATGCAAGATTCTCTCTTCCCCCCAACTCTCTATCTCTCTCTCCCCCCCTCTCTCTTTCTGTTTCTCTCTCCCTCCCTCCCTCGATCCCTCACTCACTCCCCCCCAAAAATATATCACTCTCTCCCTCTCTCTCTCTCTCCAACCATTTTGCCATGTCCCTCCTTATTTTCTTCTCTCCACCCTCCACCCGTCTATTTCTATCTCTCTCTATCTCCCTTTTCCTCTCTATGCCTTCCTCCCTACCCCCTTCCCTCCCCTTCCTCTATCTCCCTCATTTTTTCTCCAAATTCCTCCCTTCCCCTCTCCCTCTCTCACTCCCACCCTCCTTTGATATCTCCCTCACTCACCTCCAAAACTCCCTCTCTCTCTCTCTCTCTCTCTCTCTCAGCACCCCTATTTCTCTCCATCTCCTCACCTCCAGCACCCCCCTCTTTCTCTCTCCCCCCTCAGCCCTCTCCCTCTATCTCATCCCCTCCACTTTGTTTCCACCACCCTCTATCTCCCTCCCTCCTTTGTATTTCTTTGTATCTCCCTCCCTCCCTATCTAGGCCTCTTCCCTCTCTATCCCATCTTCTCTCTTCCCTCACCTCTCTCTATATCTCTCCCCCCTCTCCTTTTCTCTATCTCTCACATAACTTTAATAATCCATAACTTTTAATTTATACACAAGTTTCATGTCAATAATCTCACACAAGTCAAGTAGAATTTAGAGTATTCCAAAAACTAATAAATTATAATAATTTTTCTCTTAAAAGTGATGCATAAAATAAAATATATGACATTAATAATTTTCAATACAATACAATACCTAGAATATTTTATTTAATATTTTTTCCATATAATATAAAATTATTTGAATTATAAAACTTATAAAAAAAAAAAAAAAAAAAAAAAAAAAAAAAAAAAAAAATAAAATTAAATATAATAAAATACAAAATATTTTATTTAATATTTTCCATATAACCTAAATTATTTGATTTATCAATAATAATAAAAATTAAAAATATATATTTATGCATATTTTAGGTGAAATTAAGTATGCAAAGAATATAATTTTTAGTGAGACGTTTAGAGATATGATAAAAGATGTTACAAATAGGGAGTTATCATTTCGTTATTTCTTTCATCGTCTTTTCACATAAAGAAAAATGTATTACATTATTTCCTAAATACACAAACAAATATATAGTAATTTGTGCATTTTGACATAGGATGCGACTAACTACCAAATGAGTTTTGGTCAATGGTTGATTAGTAAGATTTCACTAAGCTAGCGTTCTTGAGGTGTAAGGAGCCAGTTGGTGAAGGAGTGTGATCCATTGATGTTAAAGTCATCGGTTTGGAAGCCCTGGGGACAAAAAATCCAGCCATGAAAAGTTATAAGTACGTACTTGATAGATACATATTGACCATTGAATTGCAGATTGAAATCCACTATCTAAGATTTTCAGTGTCATATAATCTTTGTTTTCCATATAATCTTTGTTTAAATTTGCTGGAAATTCCCACACACACACACACACACATATATAATTTCATCATATACTATGAAAACTATTGACACAATCAAATCATATCATTCACATAAATCAAAATTTACGTCACATAAAACTAAATCAATATCAATCACATGAAATCTAAATTTACAAGCCAGGGAGAGAAATTACCTGATCGACTTAGTTGAATTGAGTGGATGCATGTCTGTCTAATCAAAGTCGCTCCCTGATTTTTCTCCACTGAATCATACAAATATCAACCGTGCCTTTTCTCCTTCACGTCCTACCTCAAACAATACATTACTACCGTGCCTCGATGGAGGAAATCAAACAATACCTCAAACAAGACATTGCTACCAGCTTGAATCTGTCACTACGATAATCTGCGCCAAGCTGCATATCTTGCATATCTTCCCTTATTTATTACCTTTTGCATACCGAGACGACTTCTTCTCATTCCCAAAATTTTCAACCCTATCACTTTCAGTTTGACCTACGCCTTCCACGTGTGGATGTGAAAAATTTGATGGCTCAGATCCATTGGTTGGTGTCGATGGAGTTATTATTCCTCTTTGGCATTAGGGATGGGGTTGGAAAAACTCAATATGGTGTTCTACATTCTAGATCAGAATGTTGACAATGAAATGGAAATGGAAAAAATGCCCAAGGGGATGTGAAAACTGGACACACTTTGTTGTTGAGCTTTGTGAATGCTTTGACATTGACACTAACCATTTAGGTGGTTGACAAGGACAGGGATGGGTGGAAAATCACTTCCAAGAATGTAGTATCAGTGGCCTCAAGGATGAGACGTACCCTTATCCTCATGTCTCCAGTTGGGTGGACTCTAATTGGTTACATCAAGCACAGGAATGTCATCATTCTTGTTGATAATGGAAGCACCCATAATTTTATTCATCGCCGCATTACTCAAGAAACTAATTGCTATATACGTACAGTCAATAATTTCCCAAAATCATGATTACCAATGGCGGATCCATGAAAATGGAGATTGTTGTGAAAATGTGCATCTCTAAATTAGTGGAATACCACTAAAATATCATATGTTTTCTATTGACATGGGTGGGTTGGGTTGGGGGTTTAGAATCCGGGAGGGTCAATAATGTCTCGTTCCCGAGCATCATCGATTCCTGAGATATCATTAGTTCCCATCGCGTGGAAATCTACTAAAAAAAGGTCATTCTGGCATTGTGTCCAATTCCATGCCATACACAAAGAAACTGAGACACCAACATGCCTTGAGTTGCCTCCAATCCATCTTCTCTAAACATCAGGGTGGTATTTTCCACTTTAGAGGGACTCCCTCCATCCCGTAGTGTTCATGATCATTCCATTCCCCTTGTCCCGAATCCTTCCTCCAAATATCAACCCTATCGTGCCTTTTCCCAGAAGAATAGAATTGAGAAAATTGTTCAAGAAGCACAGCAATGTAGGTGTTATCTGCCCTACATTACAATCCCACTACTCTTCTCTTGTGGTCATGGTGCTTAAGAAAGAAGGTTCTTGGAACATGTGTCTTGACTCACGCCCTCAACAAACTCACGATTAAACACAAATTCCCATTCTTGTCATTGATTACCTTTAGGATGAATTGAGTGTCAGCCCAATTCTTTACTAAACTTGATCTTAGATTCTATCCACCACCTAATCCTTATGAAAGAGAAATACATTACTAAGAATACCTTTAGAACTCATGAGCCACTATGATTTTTGGTTATTCCTTTGGCAGTAATAATTCTCCCTCTCCACTTTCTCTTCCAAAGCCTCATGAATCATGTCTTCCGTTCTTTTCTTCTTCATTTTGTCTTAGTTTTAATTGATAATATCCTCATCTATAGTAAAACATGGATAACCCATCATCCCTCATGTTGATCAAGTTCTCATCTACTCTCTCGGCACCAAATTTTCCTCAAACAATCTAAATGTTGTTTGGCATAAGTTGAATACTTGGGTCATCTTATTTGGAAAGGTCGGCGTTAGGGTGGATCCTAAAATATTGAAAAGAAAACAATTGTCCGAGGGAAATTTGGACAAATAAATCTATGAAAATGAAATGTTGCTTATTCTGCATGTGGATCTTTGTCTACCTTATCTATTGGGGAAACACTTTAAAATTGAAGGCAGTTAATCAAAGCCTCAAGTATTTTCTGGAACAATGTCTTTCCTCCCAGGAGAAACAAATGGGTGACTAAGCTCTTTGGATATGATTATGAGATCATTTACAATAGAGAAAGACAATGTGGTTGCTTATGCACTTTCCATAAAATATGAAGATGAAGTTATGCCTGCTCATTGTGCCATATTGAAGCCAGTTCGCCCGGAATGGCTAAACGATCCCAAAATTTCACATTTGATACAACAATTGCAGTCCAATTCTCTAGTTTCCACAAGGTACTCTTGGAATAATGAATATATCCTCTACAAAGGTTGTTTGTATTTAAGTAAAACTTATTCAAAACTTAAATCCACGGTACTTTCTAAACTTCATCCTACACCTGGCTGGGAATTGGGTTTTACCAAAACTTATGACCGGGTCAAGCGTTCTTTTTCTGGGATGGTGTAAACGAGACGTTCATAATTTTGTGGTTGAGTGTGGCGTGTGTCCAATGAAACAAGGGCGAACCATTCAAATCTTCTGGCACACTACAACCTCTTCAATTCCACCTGCTATTTGGCGAGATATCTCTATGGATTTTATTGTGTAGGCTTACCTGAAATCGGGCAGAGTGTCATCATGGTGGTAGTTGATCATCTTTCAAACTATGTTTCTGTTCTCTTCAACACCCTTTTACAACATCCACTATGGCTCAGCGTTTCATGGATCAGGTCAACTGGCTGTAGCGTACCACATTCTATTGTTTCTGGTCGACCCAAATTCACCAACAATTTTTGGCAAAACTTGTTCGAAGCTACAAGGCACCCAATTGCATCTTAGCACAACCTCATCCCTAGAATGATGGTCAAACTGAAGTTGTCAACTAATGTTTGGAAACGCAGGTGTTTTTCATCGGAATGGAAAAATGAATGGGCTCAATGGTTACCACTAAATGAATGGTGTTACAACACCTCTTACCATACAACTACCCGCATGACTCCTTTAAAAGCGGTATATGGACAAAACCACCTTTAGTTCTCATATTTTCCAGGTGTCTTGAAGGTCCAAGTGGTTGACCAAATGTTTATAGTTCAAGAGGATATTCTATGTACCCTCAAAGAGAATTTTTCATGCCCCAAATTGCATGAAGCAAGGGTCGGTGGCATTCGTTGCAGAGGGATCGAGTGTTTCCCTGGCGCTGCAATACTTACAAACAGAATTTCCCTCAAGAGGGAATTTCAAAGGTCCAAGTGGTTGACCTAACGCTTATAGTTCAAGAGGCTATTCTCCATACCTACAAAGAGAACTTTTCCTTGTTTGGAATCCCGCATGAATAAACAAACATATCAAGGTTGCTTTGAATGTCAATTTGCAGAAGTTGGGTGTTTCTTGACTGCAACCTGACAAGAAAAATTCCCTGAGGCTGACCATTGTCAGAAACTAGCACCAAAATTTTATGGTCCTTATATGGATTTACTCAAGCGTGTGGGACAAGTATGACTAATATTTTATCTTTTCTTAGTCATTCTAAGCTCCATCCTCTTTTTTCATGTTTCCTTCTTGAAGGTGATTGGAACTAAGTGCCAAATAAACCAACCTTCACGAGTTGGACAAAGGAAGGATCCATTTGTCTACATCCACAAGCATTTTTGGACCAATTCGTCCTAGATCTTGAACCATCAAGGAAGTGTTAGTCCGGTGGAAAGATACAAATCGATTAGATGCCACTTGGAAGAAGCCACCGATACGCCACAATTTCACATCTCAAGCCTTGAGGACAAGACCATTTTTAAGGAGGACATGTTGGGGACCTAAACCCTCACGTAGGTAGATAATATATTTCCATGTAATAAAGGTCAATATTAATAAGGCCCTAGCAATGGGAAGGCAATCCAATGTAAAGAAGACCTAATAGAATCTTTCGCCTCTAGAAGGATCTCCTCTAGATAGTTCTTTTATAGATGTATTTAGGATAAATAGAATTGAGGGTATGGTAAATTTTGTCTTGGATATTATTGTAATGAGAGCTCTACTTTTCTGGAGGTTGCCCCAACAAAGATGCAAGTGAACATTGCTGAGTAATCAAAGTGCTATTTCTAGTGTTATTCCTAGGTATCATTTTGGTATTATTGTGGTGTTGTTACGGTTATATTGTTGTTTTATCACGCCATTTCTAGCTATTTATTTTGTTCTGCATACTTTTTATATTTGGAATATTACAATGCCTCCCCGACGAAAAAATGTCCATGTAATTTCCTTGTTTCTTCATAACTTAAGTTTTCATCGCATTAAAATTTAAAATTAAGTGAAATTTTAATCAAAAAATAAGTGAGTTCGAAGTGCTCATTTCGCGCGCCCTCTGATTGCAACACAATAAATTCTGAGGTGTATATCATGTCCATGTGTTGGTAAACATAAATGCAATGACACATTCATTTTAATGATGCACCGAAGAAAATCATATAACTAATTAAACAATGCATCAAAGTACAACTAAATCACCTTGTTGTTAAATTACATGGCGCACCACCCTTATCAGATATATTTTTACGCAGTGCGTTGGTAAATGTGCGCCTTGGGGCATTCATGTTTACCAAGCATACCACTGAAATGTAACATTGTTGCTTACGGTAAATGTTTTGGGCTTTATTATTGGTACGATTGTAACGACATAACACACACATAAATGGTTCATACTCATTATAAAATTTTATGTGATGGTGCGTCGACGTTTGTTACATGCATTGGTGCGTGTAGTGAATGTATATGCACAATATTTTTGTTAATTTTTAAATAAATTTTTTATGTGCGTTAATATTTTAATTTTTGGTTTAAAGCGGTCCATGGGATAAATGTAACACACCAAGGTATATGTGTTGGCAATTAATAGCTGATGTGGTACTATTTTCCAACGCACCGCTTAACATAGTATAACATATTTTGGTTAGTGCGTTAGTTTACATTGACACACTAGGCACGTTGCTCACAATTTCTATATGCGCACCAACGACAATGCGTGACTGTGTTTTGGGTACACCATTAATGAAATTAACTTATTTTTTTGAAGGAAATTATTTTTCATATTTATAGATTAATTTACCATTCATTTATTTTTTATGCTTTATGTATGAGTGAGGCTGATGCATTTCATATGTTAATCATGAAGAGATGTGAGCAGGGAGAGAAACAACAACATGAGAGGGTGGACCTGTCCTAATGTTTTAAAGAATGGGAGGCGTTGTAATACAGAGTATACACCCTGCCATTTCCTCCTTTTCGTCCATCAAGTCTGATTTTTTTGTTGTGTTTGCTAATCTTGTTCTCCATGATTTAATCACTCATATTCAATGGACCCTACCCTTCTTTACTTATTTTGCACCATCTTTTCTTTCTTGAAAGGTGATTACATGTTCTGGTTTGAGTTTGAAAATGATTTTCATCATGTTTATCACTAATTGAGCATGCAACAGGTTGACCAAGTCCTTTGTATGCACATGAAACATCCTCAGAAAAAACGTAACAATTCAGAGCAGTCAATTTCAGGCTCAAATTGTGAGAACAGACAGGTTAAATTTACAGCGATGGACGTAACAAGCCACTCAGATCAATGAATCTCATGCATTCGGAGTTCCAGAAGGCCAGTGATGTTTAACCACAAGTTATAAAAACTTCATACTTTTAACTTTGGTGGTAAGCTCATCTACGTTTAAGTCTCACAAGCCCCAAACTACCGGAGCCCAGAAGTACTGAAGCCCTGAACTGCCACATCAGATCCAAAGGATCAACCATCCAAGAGGTTTTACTTTAGGACAAGTGAATATCACCATATCCCCGAAGTGTCAGAGTCCTGAATAACTGGAGACCCGAACCACCGCATCACTTCACGAGATCAACCCTCTGGGATATCTTCAGACTTAGCAATCAAAGGCTCCTGAATGCCGAAATGTTGGAGCCTTGAAGTGTTGAAGCCTCCTAACTACCACGTGTCAAAGTGCCACATTGCTTCTCTAGTCCGGTCCTCTAGGAGTTATACATACTTTGCGTTTGAAATCCCACTAACCTAGAAAAGCTAGAGACATGTAGCACTCATTTGTGCTAACTGCGTGGCTACTCATTTATTTGCTGTACATGGGATTTATTTAAGGTCATTTGGGTTACAAAATCCGCTCATTTCTAGTTGACATGTGTCACTCTATTTCATGAGGACACGTTAGCGATAGTGACATCACGTGGACATGTCAGATCCGAGAGATTTCCACTCTAGGATATTTTAGATCAGATCGAAATTAGTTTTCCAGAGCCCTAAACTTCAGGAATGGCGAACTACCGAAGCCCCTGAACATCAAAGATCCAAAAGATTGACACATCAACTCCTAGAGATTATCATTCTGGGGGATTTCGATGCATAACAAACTCAGTCTCCTAAAGCATCAAAGCCATGAAGTACCACATCACTCTGTGAGGTATCCAAACTTTGCATTAAATAACTCTCGAACCTCGAAGAACCGAAGACATGTGGAATTCATCAATTATGATGCGTGGCACTCTTTTATCATGAAACGTGGCACCCTTTTTGAGCACCTTTGGGCACGTCATCTGTATTATTTTGGGTTACACGTGTCATCCTTATTTCTATGACACATCAATAATTCACATCATGTCGCCATGTCAGATCTGAAAGATTGTCACTCTGGGATATTCACAAGCTTTTCATTCCAAAGCTCCCGAATGCCGAAGAGTCGGGGTCAGCGACCTGAAATTTTTAAGGATAAATCCTGGGTTAATTAGAGAAATTGTTATTTATTGACTCCGGGAGCCTGGGCCTCCTAGAGATTTGAATATTCTGCGCTCCAAAAATATTGGACGCCGAATTTCCAAAGTGGCCTATCTCCATTAATGGAATATTTTGAATTTTGAAAAAGGCGCCAAACTACGGAACGTTGAGCCAATCAACATCATCAAATTGCTCATATGGAAGTAGTTCGGTGATAGCCAACAGGTACAGAACATAAGTTTCGGAATCCGGACCCTGGAACGCCACAACCGGGGAACTTGAGAAGCTATAATCTAGATTGCAAAAATAATATCAGAGACTCCGAGAAAAAAACAGATGAATTGCTTCTTTCCTCCAGGAGATAAGTTCGAAAAAAACAATGCCAACACATTCAATATCTCCAGTGGCCTCCAACAACATGCATGCATGGCATTGCTCAATACAAAACTCAGTTATGTCGCTCCTAGTCATTTCTGTCAAATCTCGGTTCACTCTGGTATATGCATCAGTCTGGTTTCACTGCAAGTAGTAGTTTTTAGTTGTTCAATTGCAAAACTCTTTTAAATTTAGGAATAATAAGTGGTATTTTATTTTTGATAAGAACCACTCCTTTTGATTAAGTTAGGCCCGAAGTGTACATTAATATACTCCAACCAATGTTTAGTTAAGTTAATAATTTGTTTACAACCGATGTGTGAGAAAGCCTCAGTTCCACACTGGTC
Source organism: Picea sitchensis (assembly GCA_010110895.2). Taxonomy (NCBI): domain Eukaryota; kingdom Viridiplantae; phylum Streptophyta; class Pinopsida; order Pinales; family Pinaceae; genus Picea; species Picea sitchensis. The sequence continues at coordinate 19,736 of SNQJ01S0056152.1, forward strand.
AAGGGCATCCACATTTGTGATAAATAAACATCTTTTGTATGTTAGAATGGTTCAGTTTTTGGGAGAAGGATATCAATACATCAAGCTGGTTGGAGCATTTCTATGTAGGTATTAAATCTCTCTACATGGTGAATACTCTTGATGATAGTGTTTTGACCAAATCTGCATGTGTTTTTATCTTATATTGAATGCAGTTTTGATTTGTGCAAAAGTACATTTCATTTTCCTTCAACTATTGTATAACTTGTCTTTATTAATGTGCAACCTGTGATAATAACGTGTGTTGTGGTGAATATTTTCTTTGCAACCTTTGGGAGTAACTGTGTTTTGATACATGTTTAATTCTTGAAATAGTATTTTAAGTATTAAACTTCTTAATAGATTATTCATTGAGTGGTTTGTTCATTCCCTTTGTTTTTACCTCTATGTCGACTTTTCTGCATCATTGGTGTACTGGCTTATCAGGCAGCTGTGTGAATCATTCTAAGCTTGGAGTGGCTATCTCTTCCCTTTGTGATCAAGTGAAGACTGGGATGGGAGGTGGGGAGAGGAGGGATTGCTTACCCTCACCATATTTCTGCAGTGAATCGTGTTCTCTTGAGGGATGGCCTCCTTAAGTACTATGAGGAGGATACATCCCTTAAGGGTCACTCCAGTTTGTTGGTTCATATGATCCGTTGATGGGATCTCCATCGACAAGATTTCCTTGTGGGTCTGGATCAGTGGTACAATCCCACTGAGGAGGAGGATATTGCTATCACTGGGATATCTTGGAGAGGGGAGGATTTTCCCTAATTACCAAATGTCCTAAATGGGTGTTCTGTTGAGATTCGTTTGTACTCCCAATGATATATTGGGGTTGTTGTACTTTCTCTAGCTGATTTTCAGGTGTCTAGTGGATAGATGAAAATCACATATTCAATAGAAGGAGGATGTTAGGTGTCTCTCACTCTTAGTGACTACCACAACCCACTTTACCAGTGACAGGAAGGGCATTAGTTTCCATATTTTGTATTATGTTGGTTCATTGGTATAGATACCCTTGTGTATGGATGGTATACCATTTTTGTGGCATTTTTGTATAGTGCTCAACAAATTTCATGCTATGATATGTGGGAGGTCAAACTTCTGATTTTCATAGAGTTGTTTTCTTATTTTTTGAGAAGTTTACAGAGATGAGGCCGACCTTTTTCCGTCATCTTGCTAGTTCGAGGAAATATGTGCAGATGTGCATGTGGGGGAAGATGATTACTAAGAGGGACAAGACGAAGTTTTCTTCCAGGATTTCACCAGACACACTAGGCATACTAGGCATTGCGACCAATCACGTGTTTTTCATGGTGTCGTGTCGTTAGGAGGGTTTGGATTGGCGAGGATTTTCAAACATCCTATTCACACTAGATGAACCACCAGATGATAGAGGTAAATATTAGATATTTTTTAAATTAATATAGTTCATTCCTGTACTTAATTAGAATAAAATTAATTCTAATAGGTTCTTTAACTTGTTTTATTAAATTATTTAATGAGTAAGTGTGTAAGTATTGTTCTGTACTATATATTTTACATATATTGTCACTTTATTTGGGGATGTTCCTTCTCCCCAAGCAGATGACGATGAGGATATGATTCATGAGGCCACGATGAGTCAAGGTCTTTGGGTGCATATACCCGATGACATGCACCATAGGCCCGATACCAGATTTAGGTTGGAGTTGGGCGATCGACTGTCTGCACTTTTGATTGAGGTGGGAGTACGACCTTCCCTGATGCGAGACATGAAGGAATATCCTACGCTCTTGGAGATTTTGAGGGAGATGCCGTGTGATTTGATGCCTCTTATACATCATATCATCAGAGTTGCTAGGATACTAGCAGTGAGGAGAGCTCCCAATGATAGGCACAACTATTCTTCCAATACGAAAAATTTGTCCGGTAACCCATTGATTGATGAGGGTGGTTGTGATCCTTCTCCACATCCTCCTCCGCCTCCTTCACCTCACCTAGATCATTACTAGGAAACACATATTCTTCCTCCTCGTCTTTCACCTCACCTAGGTGAGAAACACACATTCCCTCCGTCCCTCTCTCTCCCCTATCTCAAACTTCCTCACTCTCCCTCCTCCATTTGTCTCTCTCTCTATCCAGTCATCTCTCACCCTCCCTCTCTCTCCCTCGTCCATCCCTCCATCATTTTTATCTCCCCTCCCTCCTTATCTCTCTACCTCCCTCCTCTATGCCAAATTCTCTCTTCTCCCCACCTCTCTCTATTTATCTCTCCCTCTCTTTCTCGTTTCTCTCTCCCTCTCTCCTTGATCCCTCACTCACTCCCCAATATATATATATATATCAACCATTTCCATGTCCCTCCTTCTTTTCTTCTCTCCACCCTCTATCTATTTCTATCTCTCCCTCTCCTCTCTCTCTCTCTCCTCTCCATACACCTCTGTTCCTTCCTGCCTGCCTCCCCTTCCTCTATCTCCCCTATCTCTCAGTTGCTCCTCTGAGGCCTCCCTCCCTCTCTCCTCCCACTACCCCTTTGATCTCTCTCTCTCTCTCTCTCTCTCTCTCTCTCTCTCTCCTTATTTCTCTCTATCTCTCAGCCCCTTTCCCCTCTTTCTCTCTCCCTATCCTCCCCCTCTCTCTCTCTGCCTTCTTTTTTTTTTTTTTTTTTTTTTTTTTTTTCTCTCTCCCCCCCCCCCTCTCTCTCTCTCTTTACCCCTCCTTCACTTTATGTCTCCCCCACCCTCGATCTCCCTACCTCCCTCCCTCCATCATTTTCTTTGTATCTCCCTCCCTCCCTATCTCTATGCCTCTTCCCTCTTTATCCCATCTTCTCTCTTACCCTCACCTCTTTGCATATCTCTCCCCCCTCTCCTTTTCTCTATCTCTCACATAACTTTAATAATCCATAACTTAAAACACAAGTTTCATGTCAATAATCTCACACAAGTCCAGTATAATTTAGAGTATTCCAAAACTAGTAAATTATAATAAGTTTTCTCTTAAAAAAGTGATGTTATAAATAAAATATATGACATTAATAATTTTCAATATAATACAATATCCATAATATTTTATTTAATATTTTTCCATCTAACATAAATTATTTGAATTATAAATAATAATAATAAATTAAAAAAATATATCTATACACATTTTAGAGTAAAAATTAAATATAATAAAAATATAGAATATTTTATTTAATATTTTTCCATATAATTTAAATTATTTGATTTATCAATAATAATAAAAATAAAAAAATATATATATTTATACATATTTTAGAGTAAAAATTAAATATAGTAAAAATATATTTTAGTCACGACGTTACAAATATAGTAAAGATGTTACAAATAAGGGTTATCATTTCGTTATTTCTTTAAATAAATGTTTTTTCACATAAAGAAAAATTTATTAGAGTATTTCCTAAATACACAAACAAATATATAGTAATATGTGCATTCTCACATAGGATGTGGCTAACTAAGAAATGATTTTTGGCCGATATTGCCACCAAAGGGTGTTAGTAAGATTTCACTAACTGCGGCCAAATGATTTTTGGTCAATATTTCTACCAAAGGGTGTTAGTAAGATTTTACGGATGATTGGCAGAGTGCTATTTAATTGTATGTTCCCTAGTCTTTGGTCTATGCATTAACGAACTATTCTTCTGATTAGAGTTGAAATAAAGCCTATTTCTTTTCTCATAAAGGTTACCGTTAGATAATTTGAATTGTAATCCTAAAAGTATTGGGATTAAATTTCTTTTGGAAACTCAAGAAATTTTATGTAAACAATGAGATTAGAGATGATTTTAAGGATGAAAATTTATTGAATAGTAAAAACTAAGATAGCTAGTGCACAAGGATTAAATTCTACAGACACAATATACGAGAATAAATTATTTATTGTAATGAGTATGATAAGAACCAATTATGTTATGGAAAGCGAGAGACAAAGATTGTTTTGAGGAAGAGGAAAAGGCCACTGTGAATTATAATTATCTAAAAATAAAGAAAAAAAAATGAATAATATAGTTCAATTTAATTTAGAAATATATTTACTCAAATAGATATTATAAATTAATCTTTGGTTCATTCAAGTAAATAAACTCTCTGCAAGAATCACCTCTACTTTATCCGCTTTTTTATGTATTTAGAACAAATACATTCTACCCTACAAATCTCAGGCCAATTTTTAGCCAAGGAAGAGATATTACATCAAGCAAAACTAAACTGATGTTATAAAATAGAGCGAAAAGTTATGAATAGGTACCTGATAGATACATATTGGCCATTGAACTGCAGATTGAAGTCTACTTTCTGAGCTTTTCAGTGCCATATAATCTCTGGTGAATTTGCTATATATATATATATATAATTTCATCTACGTGCTTACACATATACACACAATATCACAACAACGACACATCTATGGGCACATACATAAACAATAAACACAAATAGGGATAGCACAGTGTACAAAACAATTAGAATAGAGCACAACACAAGAAGATTGGAAGAAGAGAAAATAAAAAAGAATTCATGACTATTTCATTTTTTTATAAAATACTATTGTAATGGTAAAAATTTCTCACCCTCGTGTGTGTATATATATATATATATATTACTAATCAAATCGTTGGATGGAGAGAATCTTTTGTCCCACAAACAAAGAAGTTTCATACACCAATTTGTTGTGTTGCTTGGCCGTAACCTTAAAAACAAATTTTATATATATAGGCATATAAGAGTATATATTAACACAATTTATGAAATAAAAATATATTACTATATTAAAATTTTTGTGAATTACAAAATTATTTTAAAGATAAAGTTATATTGTAATATTTCATATAATTTTAATATTAATATTATTAATAGTTTCAATATCATGTTCTATAATCATTGGCGTTTTTATTTTTAATTATTATTTGTTTGATGTTGTTATTCTTAAATAGTTATAAGTATGAATTATATTCACCTAAATCTGAACTTTTATCATTATCAAAAAAATCATTGAAAGTTATAGCTACAAGTACACCTCAATCAACTATAATTTTTTATACTCATAATTATGAATTGTCTCATTATCATAACAATCTTTAGTTATACCTAGACCATGACTCATTAATGATAATATTAAATTTTGTGTTGATAATATTTTATTATTATTTTAATGCTTTATGTTATATGAACATATTTTCCATATTAAGATCCTGTTAGTACCATTATTTGAGACCTATTCCGTTGGATTTCTCTATTCTCCATTATCGCAGTCATAACTATCATTTTTCAACAATTTCTTTTTTTCTCGTGGACCCAACCCCCTTCCAAAACCCTTATTTGAGATTTACCCCATTGGATTCAACTCGTCACCCTGATCATTATGATACACTTCACCCCATAACCAATTTTTTGTGTGGTCCCACCTGCCCCTTTTCGTGTTCCCTCATCGCCATGGCCGATACCCATAGCCAAGACTTGGAATCTCGCTTCAATACCTTGCACTCTAATTTCACAAAGACCCAACAATAAGTGAGACAACTCAATGCCAATATTGACACCATCACTAAAAACATGCATTCCTCCATCGTCGCCTCAATCGAGGAACTAAAACAAGACATTACTACCCAGCTTGAATCTTTCACTATGATGATCTGCACCAAGATGCATATCCCTGCAGATCTTCCCTTATCTAACCCACCTTTTCATATCGAAGGTGAAACTTCTTCTTATTCCCAGAATTTTCAGCCCCATCACTTTCAACGTGACCTACGCCTTTTGTGTGTGGAAGTGACCAAATTTGATGGCTCAGATCCCATAGGCTGGGTAACTCGAATGGAGCATTATTTCTCTTTGTATGGCATTACATATGAGTTGGATAAACTTTGGTATGGTGTTCTCCATCTAGATCAAGAAAGTTGACAATGGTGGCAATGGAGAAAAAATGCCCGCCAAGGGTATGTGGCTTGGACACACTTTGTGGTAGAGATTTATGAATGCTTTGACACTGACACCAACCATTTAGGCCATTTGACAAAGTTGAAATAATTTGGCACAATGGAAGAATTTATAGCTTCTTTTGAGCGACTAAATTTTCGTACAAAGGGCATGTCTGATGTTTTTTTATGAGAATTTTTTATTAGTGGACTTAAGGATGATATTTGTTCCCATGTCCTCATGGCTCAGCTTCAGAGTTGGGTCGAAACTACTAAAATAGATAAGGAAGCACAACAATGTCTCTTCTCAAAACCAAAAACACTCCTTTAATCTTCACACTAAACTAGTAACTCCCACTCCTCCTTCTACTCCACTTAAGATCTAGAAATTGACCAGGGCCGAAATGGATGAACGCCAACTCAAAGGCCTTTGTTATAATTATGATGACAAATATTTTCTGGGACACAAGTGTAAGGAAAAAAATATTTTTATGACCATCTCAGAGGATGTTTCAGAAAAGGATGTTGAGGCTCCCCTTGTGTCCATGTCACCTGACCCCATTGACATAACCCCTCCCGCAGAACCTCCCGAAGTAGAACCAGTCATTTCCCTAAATGATCTCACTAGATTCTCTGCTCCCCAAACCCTCAAGATAATTGGTTACATAAAGCATAGGAATGACCCAGGTGGATATCGGTGGCCACCCACCTTTGTCAACTGGCTCAAAACAATTTTCTGCCAATTTTGGCAATTTACTATTTTTAGCAAGTTTTAACTTCTGAGGCCATTTTGAGGGCCTAAATGAAGGTTTTTCGAGATCGAGGTCCTCAATGATATCTAAAGGCATGATTGAGCCCTCAAAATGAATCTCCTCGATGATACCTTTCCAACGATCTATCATACGCCTAAAACAAAGATCGTATGCAAAACTTACGACCCCGAGAAGTTGATGTACTAACTTACCCAAACGGGGCCCGTGTGACTTTTGGCGCTTCATTTCCTAGGGTTATGTTTTTGGATGTCTAGGGTTTTGATAATTCCTGTTTATGATAAAAAGTCCTTCAGATCCTCATTGTAATCATCTTCTTGCAAATGTGAGTAGCCATCACATCTCTTCTCAGAGATAAGATGCCACCATTCTAGCGAGTCTTTCACTCTGTATTTTTACAGTCTCTGTACATTTCTTTCATTAATAGAAATCGTATATTACTGTATCTCTGTGTTTATGGTTGCATCTCTGATATATTTCAGTTATATTATTGGATATACACGAGATCTTTGTGCATTTCTTTATTATATCTCCGCTCTCATTTCGTGTCGAAAATAATCCGGATCAGTGGTATCGGAGCAGGTTGTTCTTGGTC
>SNQJ01S0056153.1:0-15909 GCA_010110895.2 Picea sitchensis
GACTGTATAATTAATTCTGGGAAATTTTAAAGATGAAATTCAACATTAATTCTTGGAAATTAACTAGAACAGATCAAGAGATGAAATTCAACATTAATTTTGGGAAATTAACTAGAACAATCAAGAACGAAATTCAACATTAATTCGGGGAAATTAGCTAGAACAAATCAAGAAACAAATTTCAACTCTGTTTGACCAAACCAAACTATCGGAAAAATTTAGAAGAGAATGTTAAACACAGAAACATCAATTCAATATCCTGTTGCTACCACAATATCCACAACAACTAAAAAACCAATACTTTGTTCTTAATCATTTAAAGAAGTGGCATTATAGATACCACGAATCCAATCAAGTGCAATCTTGATTCACTTTCATTGTACCAGTCTTTAATTCAAAATTCGGGTGTACCCTTAAAACAACTAACACATAATTGAAAAAAACAAAAGATCTTCACAATATTAAGATCGAGTCATAGCCTCGATCAACGGTGCCAACAATAAATTAGATAGAGGGTTATTCGTAGTTGGAACCCGAGTACCTCTTGGGAGAGTGAAGAGGGCCTTCCCATTCCACGGCGTGAGCACACTTTGCATGAAACAAGGTGAAACAATAAGAAAGTGAATCCGATAAACAATAACACAACCTTTAAAGGAACAGAACAAAATAAGAAAAACTTAACTGGAATAACAGTTTCTTTAACCTTTGCCATTTGAGCTCAACCCGTGTGCTCCCAGATCGAGGAGGGAAGAGGATTTCATGCCTCCCTGATGGGTACCCTCGCACAACAAAGGGGCCCATCATTAGTGACAAATACCAGCTTCTAACCCGAAGAAAAATCATGTGTAGGGATAACATGCGTATAATGAGCATAAAACGATAGTAAACATAAATCCATTGTAACAGTTTAATTATAAACATAAAAGATTAAACCACCTCTGGACTATAGGACAACTGCCTCTGGACTGTACCGAGAGGTCCTTTACACACAGGAAATCCAGAGACATACACTGTCAACTAGGTATTAATCGACGAAGGAAAACACACCCAATACGCAATTTCCAGTTAAGAAACAAATAAATAGAATATNGTTAAGAAGGTATAAAATTGTTTAAGATTATATACAACTGATTCACCCCCCCCCTCTCAGTTGTATTAGTATTTCCAACATGATGCATTCTTGGAAAGAATCCTGAAGAGAAATTTGAAAAGGGGATGGTAAGGAGAGCCACCTCTTCCTTGGAGATTGGTCACAGTGATATCATGGGTACATTTCCACATTCGTCCATCAACAAAGAAAGGTATTTTCTTACATTTATTGATGATTACTCGCGCTATACTTGGGTTTATTTTCTCAGACAAAAATATGAAGCTTTTTAGCATCTCAAAGACTTCAAAGCTCTAGTAGAGAGACAAATTGGGAAGAAAATCAAAATCCTCCATACAGAAAATATGTTCAGAATATTTGTCGTGAAGATGGTATCCAGTTGAAACACATAGTTCCATACACTCCACAACATAATGGAGTTGTTGATAGGAAAAATAGGTCTCTCAATGAGATGACCAATTCCATGTTGCATGCAAGATCACTTCCTTCCAAGATTTGGGCTGAGGCACTAAACTGTGTTGCTTGCATACAAAACAGAGCACCTCACATATCTATTGAGTATAGGACACCTTTTGAGGCTTGGATAGTTGACAAACTAGATGTTACACACTTTTGCATCTTTGGATCTAAAGCATGGGCCCATATTCCTTCTGAAAAGAAGAAAGCCTTAGATACACAGAGAACACATTGCATGTTTGTGGGATATCTAGATGATGTGAATAGATACAAATTGATTGATCCCTCTACAAACAAGCTCATCATTGAGCGAACTATTCAGTTTGAGGAGAGTCCTTTGCATGGACCTCCAATGAAACATGAAAATACTCTAGTTCTTCCATTAGTTCCGGACATCAGAGATGATAATTCCACACACTCAGATGCTATATATTCAGACACATATTCAAAGGATTCTATACATGTAGATGAGTAGGAAGTATAGCCAAATGAGGAGCCAACGTTGGAGCTTCAACAAATTCCCAAGTGGGCACACTCCACACTTCAGGCAATAGGTAACCTTGCAGGGGATCTATTAGATTCGAGGAGGAATCGATCTCAGCATGTGGATCCTTCTCATGTACTTTCAACTTCTAAACCAATGATTTCCATGCATTTCTATATGGTTGAATATTCTGATCCACATACCTATAGTGAGGTTGTTGGAAATCCACTCTGGGAAGCATCAATGTAGGAGGAGCATGAATTGCTCCTAGAGAATCAGACTTGGGATCTAGTTCCACTTCCACCAAGGAGGAAAATTGTCAAATGAAAATGGGTCTATAGGAACAAGAGAGTAGAATATGGTCAGGTGAACAAGTACAAGGCCAAATTAGTTGTAGAATAATTTTAGTAGATTCATGGGATAGATTATGCTGAGACCTTTTCTCCTCTAGCAAAGATGGACTCCATTCACTAGTCTCTAGCCATTGCAACAACCAAAGAATGGGAAGTTCACCAGATGGATGTGAAGAATGATTTCCTTCATGGTGACCTTTCAGAGGATAACTACATGGAGCAACCACGGGGGTTCATTCAGAACTCATCTTTAGTATGTAGACTGGAGAAGTATCTCTATGGCCTCAAGTAGACACCTAGAGCATGGTATGAAAATATGGATTCTTACTTGCTTTCACATGATTTTTTTAGATGTAAATATTATTTCAATGTTTACATGTTAAGGACTATTAACTCTATGATGATTTTAGTACTCTATGTTAAGGACTATTAACTCTATTGATGATTTTAGTACTCTATGTCAATCATAGTACTCTATGTTAATAATTCCACATCACTGGTAGCTCTGCTTCAACCATTGCTTTGGTCAAAGATATTTTGCATGACAGGATCTCTATGATTGACATGGGTCCACTACACTTTTTTCTTGGTCTTGATATTAGTTAGGATGCTTCTTGAATCAAACTTTCTCATTTTAAGTATGTCAGGTATCTTCTGGATAGATTCCACATGACAGAATGTAAGTCTACACCTACACCCTTCTTATCCGAGATCATACTTGAGGATGTCAGGGATACACCATTAGTGGAAAACACTTTGTATCAATAGTTAGTGGGGAGTTTTTGGTAACTCAACCACACCCATCCAAATATCTCATATATGGTAGGAGTAGTTTCCAAATACATGCAGGAACCCCATGATCTACATTGGAAGGCTTCCAAGAACATCCTCAGATATGTTCAGGGCACCATGGGTTATGGGATTCACCATGCATGTAGTTGTGCATTAGATATCATAGGCTTCACAGATTCAGATTGGGTTTGGGGTCATGCCCAATTTGCTGGTCAAGTAAGAAGTAATCAACCATTTATTTATTTTCCGTAGAGGCCGAGTATAGAGGAGTAGTCAATTGTCTCATTCAAACACTTTGGCTTCAACACTTCCTTACCAAGCTTTGTATCCATTTTCATTCTCTGACTATCATATGGCGTGACAATCAGAGTACACTAAAATTTTGGAGAGATCTATTACAACGAAAACGAACCAAACACATTGAGGTCCACATGCATTTCATCAAATATCTAGTACATGACAAGATCATTGATTTTCAGTTATGTCCTTCCTATGAACATACTGCCGACCTATTCACCAATACCTTCACCGAGAAAAAGTTTCAAACTTTGTGGAATCATCTTGTAGTGAAGAACATAGCTTCCTAGAAACTACCTTTTATTCTTTTGATGCATTTTCTTTTGAGGGGGAGTTTTGTTCCCATGTGGTTTTCCCTCTTTCCTCATTTTTATTCAGTCTTCATTAGTTTCATTGTACATGAGTACATAATATGGATTAGTAGCTGGGACTCATTTTTTACTCCATAGTGATGTTCAAGGGGGTGTTGGAGAAACTTCTATTTTCGACACACTAGTTCAGTGGGAGTTAATTGACTAGTTCTATTTTAGACTTTCTAATTTTATACCATCACTATTATGCATGCATTCCTAATTATAGAATGTCATTTCCTATATGAGTGAAGGTCACTCACTCATTGATTAGATCATAATATACATTTATTTTTTCATTGCCTATATGAGTGAAGATTACTCACTCATTGATTAGATCATAATATACATTGATTCTATCATTTTCTATATAAGTGAAGATCACTCGCTCATTGATTAGATCATAATATACATTTATTCTCATTCTTCATTGTGTATCTCTCTTTCTTTTATTGATAATCTTTGTTTGTGTATGATTTAGCTAGGTCTCATATGCAAGTTTCCATGAAACACTGACAATGAGCAGGTGGATCAGTTGCATTGGTGAGCTGCTTAACATACTTACACCTTGGTGCAATTTCCCTCATGGTTTTACCCATGGATTAACCTCCAAGGATACTGAGTGAGTTTGACCAACGTCTGTTCTAGGTACATCAAAGACTTCTCTTCACCATCACCTTGTGTAAGGAACCTAAATATTATGGCCACTAAATATACCAACTCGCAGTCATCCTTTGGGCGGGTACAATCGATAGCTGAGTCCGAACATATTGGAAGTATATCAAGTCCAAAATTATTCAAGAGAAATAAGGAGAAGTGGACCGGTAAACTCCAGAGGACCTCTAATGGATTCAGAATTCAAGAAGATCCGATACAAAATGAAAACAATTGATATTCAAGAAAAACCCCCAATATACGATCATACTACTATGATTGGTTATGCCTTGGAGGGATAATATTTGTTTCTCTCTCGTAGGCGACTTCATGTTTAACCCCTGTGTGAGAGGGGGATCCCAACTATGCTTATATGAAGGTTGGATTTACTCTCCATATCACAAGATTCTTCATTGGTCTTGAATGTTTTTGAGAGTTATTCTCACAACCTATTCCAAAGCTCTAGTCCTAGTCTTTTGTTGGTTTAAAGATCTAAAATTAAATTTTCTAGTTTGATTTTAATCATCTTTCATTTTCATGGATGTTCATTACACAAGGGTGAATGATAGTGAAACTGATGATGTTTGAGACTTGACCCCCAAAAAGGTAAAAATAATGATATGCAATCTTTCTTTTCAATGAACTTCTTGCTACAATAAGGAGAAGAGTTTCTTTTCTTTTGTCACTAACAAAAACTAAATAATGCAAAATTTTATACTATTTTGTTCTCAACAAGAATTAAAAAAATTTCCAAATTATAAGGAAAACCTTTCCAATATCCAAAACCAATGCATACATATATTTATTTGTTTGATTGCAAATGTAAATTAAAATTTTCGTCTAATTCTTCGTGCTTTCACTAATAATGAAAAAGGTTCACTGCTGTGTTTTGAAAAATAGGGAGAAAAAGTACACAAACAAATAAACTCTTAACAATAAACAAAAGACCAAAAGAAGAACAATTGCTAAACTATTCACTCAAAGGAAAAACACTAAGAAACCAAAAGTCACAATTTGTAGTCTTCTGGAATTGAGTAAGGGATCAAAGATAAGGAAAAAATATTGTGAACAATGAACATCCTTATGAAAACCTCCAATCAATCAGATAATCAAGAAGAGAAACAAAAATAAACTTAGTTTGTAAGAGAACATTTGATCTTTTCAATAAGGAAAGAAAACACAAACTCAATAAGGACTAAAAGAATGAAAGGTACCAACTTTGAGTCAAACAAAGGATAAGATATGACATAATAGGATTTGATTCAGAGAAAAATATCCAAGGACTATGCCCATGAAGCAAGAAAGTCTGCAATTTTTCAAAGGAAGAAAAATCGACGCTCTGATAACAAAATGCACTAGAGGGATACAATGCTCCTTGATAGATTCTATGGGATCATTGATCAAACAACCAATGCTCTGACTTAAAATGTAGAGGGGTGCTAGTCCTGAAAAAGTTTTAGAAAAACTCATAAATCTCAATAACTCAAGGAAATTCAGTCAGAGGCTCTATGAGACAACTTATCAAAGATGAAAGACATACAGATAGATTAAATCGACAAATGGGATATAAGGATAGGCAAAAGGCCAGAGACGAACCAAGGAAAGAACAAAAAATGAAAATTCATTCCCCATTGGAGTCACCAATTTTTGTTACAGAAATATTCACTTGCAGATAGGTGAACTTTCCCTTAGAGTACAGACCCCTCTACCAAGATAGAAAACTACCTTTGGACACTACCATTCCTATAGATTCATTTTATCCATTGAAAAAGAGAGAAGGAGGGAGAGCATGATGTACCTCACTTTCAACATTTGTCCAAGTTGCACCAATTCACGAGTTTTGAACAATACCTGCAATGGACAACAAGAGACAAACAACTATCTTCTACTCTAATGGATTAGACAAAATCAATCGACCTATGAAGATTAAGACAAGCATATACAAGTACATGTAAACACATAATAGAAGGAAATAGGCCAAGTATATTAATGATAACTTCAAAAGGAAACTTACAATCTTCAGATGATGTTGCAACATCCTCTCCAAGTGCTCCTCGTCCAACCCTTGCTTGAAATATCCACAATCAAAATAACAATGCTTTGCTGATTTTTTCCTCATTTGTTCACCATGAGAATGCCTACATTTATAGGCCTTGAGAGGCTCAACCACCTTGGTTATATTTGGAATTAGTTGCGGATATAGCTCCAATAGTTGTTATATTTCCCTTAGATGCAGCCTAGGGGTTAGATTCAAGCCAAACCAACTCTATCCATCCATAACTGTCTTTTAGAATAAAATGAGATTTCTTCCAAGATTTTCTCAACCAACCCAGTGCTCCCTTAGAATGGGAAACATAGTGCTACAATGCTCCCTGTGAGATGGACAAGGATCCCTAATGCTCCTTATATATGAGTTGGGGAGCATTGATCTCCCGAAAAGTTTCCAAGATGTGTTATTATTAATATATATATTCATATACATATATTATATATAATATATAATTACCCCCAACATATATTATTTATATATTTGTAACACACCCAACCCCTAAATAGCCTTTCTAGAGCAGGGCCATCAATTTTTCATTTTCCTTGGTTCATATTTGGTCCCTTTCTTAAGAAAAACCCTCTCTTTATGTTCCCCCAAAGATTACATTTCTTGATGTGCGCTTAATCCAACTAACGAGGTATTCCTCGTGAACTTGGGCTGAAAATCAAGAGTTAAGAACCCGTGTTAGCAAGGTTTTGGAACTTCGGAAATTCCCAGACTTCGGGAGTTCCCAAGAATGTAGTCTAAATCTCATATTGTTGAATGAATGGGGGAGGGGAATCAACGGTCCACACCCTCCGCCGAGATATACGGTTTAACAGAGTTTAAACGTTCAACGTTGAACATTCCTATATCCTAATCCCTGAAGTCCCGTAAGCTCGCCACGTGCCCCTAGCCCTTCGACATTCGACGTTTTGTGATTCTCATCAAACATTCCTTGTTACCACACTATGAAAAACTCCCAAACTCCTGATATCTCACCACATGGCCTTGGCTCGTCGACGGTCAACGTTCAACAATTTGCATTAGAAATTCCTAAATTATGACTTACCCCAAAATCTCTGAACTCCCGAAGTTACCCAAACTCCGGGAGTCTCGCATACGTCACCAACCATGTGTGCCAGGTGGGCACATACTAGGAAACGATACATGATGAACTTCAAGGGGTGACACATGTCATTCTCTAATAGGCACAATGGGTATGTGGATCCTCCAAAATAGGGTGATATGTGGCATGCGTAATGCGGGTTCACGTCACCTCCGATGACATCATCAAGCCATGTCATATTAGACTAATAAATACCCAGCCCTTTGATATAACGATCAATAGGATTCCATGTAGTTCCTTAGATCTACAACTCACATTACTTCGTGGCTTCAACTTTGGATCTTACTAAACCCTCTTGACGCAAATCCCCCGAAGAGATAAGTCTTCAAACTACGAGATATTTCTCCACGTGTCGTCTTCGACCAACGATAGAGATATTCTTTGGCACTTGCGACTTCAGTGAGTTCATACTTTGTAAAATCTTAATCGATTTCCTTTGGAGTACAGAATATCTGGACTACAGGATGGCTTGCCATGTACCCCCTCATCCGACGGTCTAGGGTCAATGGTCAACACTTGACAGGGAATGGGTAGGGGCCACATGTCACTCCATGATGCATTCTTGTTTAGTTGGGTAGTCCAAGGTGGGTCCCTTAGATAGATGGTTCGAAAGGATCCTAAAGGATCCAAGGATCGATGGTACATGTTACTTCGACAATTTGACATTTGAGAGTTCGATGAGTGTGTCTCCCGGCTTTCTCTCTGGACCATGCCAGATCTTTCGCCACCTGTACCTAGTGCCTATGGCCATAATTTACTCTGGCTTACCAACCTCCAAGGAAATCTCGTGTGTTTCTAAGTCACCGAACACTGGGAGTGCCGGACAACTGTGGATATATGGACATGGTCCATATTTACTCTGTGACTCCGATGTTCAGAAGTTTCAGCACTAGAACTTCCCAAATCTCCCAAAGTGAGACTTCACCAAAGAGATTAATGCCTCCCCTCCTATGTTCAATATAACAACTGAGAATGATCCATACTGGATCCCCAGATCGACGGTCCTCATTGATTCATGACTTCGACCTTCGACTAGTTTTGAGGATTGTGGAGTCACATGTCCTGAAATCCTGAAGCTGAAATCGTGAATCAACGAGGATTGTCGATCTCAGGATATAATATGGATCATTCTCAACCATTATATCAAACATAGGAGGGGAGGCGTTAAGTGCTTTGGTGAAGTATCACTTCGATATATTTGGAAAGGTCTAGAGTCAAAATTCTTGAATGCCAGCGTCGCAGAGTAAATCAAGACCGTTGAACTGGAGGGACACATGTCCACAGATCCACAGTTACCCATGACTCCGGGTATTCGATGACTTAGAAACACACGAGTTTTTCCCGGAGGTTAGAAATCTAGAGTATATCCTAGCCGTAGGTGCTAGGTACATGTGGCGATAGATCTGACATGGTATGAAGGGAAAGCCGAGAGACACACTCACCAAACTCCTGAATGCTGAACTGTTGAAGAAACATGGACCGTTGATCCTAGGATCCTTCAAGATCCTTCCGAATAGTTGATATAAGGGACCCACATTGGACTACCCGACTAACCGATAATGCATTTTGGAGAGACACGTGCCCCTTACCCATTCCCCGTCAAGTGTTGACCGTTGAAATTGGACTGTCGGATGAGTGGGTACATGGAAAGTGATCCTGTAGTTTGAAGATTTCATACTCAAGAGGAAACTAACTGAGATTTTATGAAGTATGAACTAGCTGAAGTCACAAGTGCCGAAGAGGATCTCGACCATTGGTCGAAGAGGACACATGGTGCAAGATTTTGTAGTCCAGAGACTTATCTCTTCAGGGGATTTACATCGAGAGGGTTTAGTAAGATCCGAAGATGAAGCCATGAAGTAACGAGAGCCATAGATATAAGGATATACATGGAATCATATTAATCGTTAGATCAAAGGGTTGGGTAGTTATTGGTCTAAGATGACGTGACTCGATGATGTCATCCGAGGTGATGTGGACCCGTATTACACGTGCCATGTGACACCTAGTTTTGACGGATTCACATACCCATTGTTCCTATTAGAGAATGACATGTGTCATCCCTTATCAAGGACATGTGTTATCCCTTGACATTCACCATGTGTCAGTTCCTGGTATGTGCCCGCCTGACACACGTGGCTGGTGATGTATGCGCGACTCCGAGAGTTTGGGTAACTTTGAGAGTTCATGGATTTTGGGGCATGTTATAATTTAGGAATGTCCAATGCAAATCGTCGAACACTGATCACCGATAGGCCAAGGTCATGTGGAGAGATATTGGGAGTTCGAGAGTTTGACATAGTTTGGTAACAATGAATGTTCGACGAGAATCACCGAACGTCGAACATCGAAGGGCTACGGGCACGTGGCAAGATTATGAGACTTCGAGGATTAGGATATAGGAATGCTAAACAATGAACACTCAAAATCATTTTAGCCATAGATATTGGTAGAATTTTTTGGCCGCTTATTCCCCCCCCCTGTCGTTCAACGATCTGATTTTTATACTACATTCTTGGGAACTCCCGAAGTCCGGGAACTTCCGAAGTGCCGAAACCTTGCTAACGCGGGTTCTTAGCTCCTAGTTTCAGCTCGAGGTTGCGAGGAAGACTCTGTTAGCTAGTTTAAGTTAACATCAAGAAATGTAATCTTTGGGGGAATAAAAAGAGAGGGTTTTTCTCAAGCAAGGGACCAAATATGAACCAAGGAAAGAGAAACATTGATGCCCCACACCTAGAAATGCTATTTAGGGGTTGGATATGTTACAAATTGGTATCAAAGCATGGAAAAAACACTTGGCCTGCCTGGGCTCATGCACAAGTTGCATAAAAATATTATTAGAGAACTTATGGGGTAACACCCTACCTTACCCCTTCTATTGTTGATAGATTTTTTGGAATTTGGCATTGTAGGTGGCTAATGTTTGAAATAAAGTACTGACTTCACCTTGAAATGATATGTGTTGTTCATGAATTGGTAGATTAGTAACTAACATAAAAAAAAATTATCTGCACTCGAACATTCAGTGAACAACAAGAGAACTACAACGTAAAGGATGGTGACACATCAAGAGTTTGGGTAGAGTTCCCACAATAGAGATGGATAATCTGATGAAAGGAGGGTGCTGGAAACCCCTCCAAATTTTTCCAAAAGAGTAAGAAGCCTGACCTTTGTTGGGCGGTGGGCCCTTACCGCTTCAACAGGTCAGCTACTGAAGTCTACAGGAGGCTTGTCTTCAACACACACATNCTTAATCATAGATAAAAAGAATATGGAAATAAATGACATTCTATTAATCTTCACTCGGAATATGTTCTGTACTATCACACACTGCTTCACATATTAGTAATATGCTAACTCTCCTACTCTTCCACCATCCTTTCCACGACTAGTTAATAGTCTTAATCGTGAAACAAAAGGAGGTGAAGTGATTTGCAAATCAATCAATTGTTAAATTCAATCAGTCGGTTACATCTTTAGCTTCATCCTCATGAAACAAAGTGCATGAGGATGAGGCAATCAACAAACTATTCTTATCATAGCCTTGCAAAACCAAATAGACATCCACCAATTGGCTTAGGCGAGATCTGGATCTTAACTTAGTGTATTAGGCTCTTCCATATTGGTACCGGATTGTAACAGGTAGAATGTATCGGATCATGATAGTGCGCAAAAGGTGGTACCGGATCATGACAGTGCATGGCCGTTGGTACCGGATCACAACATATGAGATTTTAGTACCTGATGTGTTTGGTACTGGATTCAGATAGTGGCAGTCTTGGTGCGTAGGTACCGGCTAGCTGAGCTGGTACAGGAACGATGTATATCTAGAGGTCAAAGATTTATACATGGTAAATTAAACCATTACTACATGAAATATTTAATTCCTTAACTCTATAAACCAAAAAATGCATGAATTAACCATACTTTACCTTATGACCTTATCATTGGCTAATGGTAGTGTTCTTGTCATTCATCCAAGCTCTAGGTAGGCCAAAAAGGTATAGATGAAGAGTATAAAAGGGTAATGGGGATGTCAATTTTGGGTCTCAACATTCCCCCATGCCAAAATCATTGCATGTCCTCATGCAACTGGAAACAAACCCAAAATTTTCAAAATTTGAGACTGCGTTCTTTACTTTGGTGGATCAATGATGTTGATGGCTGAAGCCTCTTCTTTCAGCTCCCTTTTGATGACCCTAACATATTGTAGGAGTCGTAATACCTTCTTAAGCTTGTTGGAAGTCTCTTCATGGTCATCTTGAAGTTGTTGGATGGTTGCTTTCAATTGCTCATTTTCCTTTTTGATATACTTGTCCAAGAGTTGGTTTCTTTCACTTCTTGTTTGAGTTCCTGATTTTGTTTTTGTAATTTCCCAATCTTTTTCTTCATTTGTTCTTTTGTCAAGGTATTTTTTGAATCCATCATGACTAGTTGGATGCACTCCCTTTCCTCAACTTCCTCCCTCATCCCACGTAAAGTAATAGTGGCTTGCTCCTCGGTCAAACTAGGGATGTCATCTTAGATTGATAAATCTTCAGAAGGGGAGGTAAGATCAATTGGATCTTCCTGTGTATGAGGACTGACTATTGTTTTTCCCTTCTTTTCCATGCTCCTCGTGGTTCTTTTACAAGGAGGTACTGGATCAGGGATGCTCACAGGCTTCCTTTTCTTCTTTTTTAATTATGAAATGGTGACAGGGGGTTGTGCCACAGACTGTTTACTTTTAGTTTCTGAGCTATGATTCCCTTTCTTCATCATTTTTGTCTGATGGCCCTCTTTCTCAAATGCCACCGTTGAAGTCTCCTCAACTAATTTGTTTTTACCTTTTGATTCAGAGATTTTAAATTTTTTATTGAATGTGGAAGAGGACTCTAATTTTTCATGTTGGCTCACTTCCCTAGATGATGGTGGAGTTGTCTTATCCTTCTTGCCCTTTTGATTTTGAGGTTCCTTAGTTTTCTTTGGAGCATGCTGGGTTTCCTCCATAGGTTTGCTTTCTGTGGGAAGGTGCTGAGTGATAAGGGTTTTCCAACTAATCCTCTATTTCCTAAGTTCATGTAAAACTAGCTTTTTAATGAGACCTTGATGGTAAATGCTAGTCTTCTCTATTTTGGAGATGGATTTAACACCTCTTACCATTTTGTTTAAACTCATCCATAGAAAATATGGGAAATCAATTTCATGGCCTCTTTCAAAATGTAATAGAATCCTAATATGATAAATGAAGGTCACAACATACCTGCCCTCACAAGTGACAAATCGTTGAAGACTAGTAATCATTGGATGAAACTCTTCCTTGATGTAGTTCCTCGGGATCCCCTTTTTCTAGTCAGGGTGCTGATGATCTTCTTTCAAGAATTGTTGGCACATTTCTTTGTTAATTCCTACACCTTTGAAGTATTTGGCTCCTCTGCTAGGTAGTTTCGTGACCTCCCTTAAGGTTGTTTCACTGATTATCAGTTGTAGATTGCCTATATGTTCAATCTCTCCATCATAACTCTGAATAAATTCATGAGATATCTTCTCGTGCTAGCTTGTAAATTTTTCTAGAAACGACATCCATCCTGATCTAGCATATTTTTCTTGACATAATTGGAACTCCTCGGTTTCCCTATAAATTTGGAAGATCGGTTCATGTCTACTAACCACCATCATTATAAGTTGTGAGAAAAGGATTGAGTTGTAGTACAACGGTTTGGTCAATTGATGAGGTAAGGGTTTGGTACCGGAAAGGAGTAGGCTCAGGACTGGAAAAAGCTCACGACAAGGGGGAATATGGTGATGGTGTTGATAATGTGAATGGTAAGTTTAATTAAGGATGTTGTAAGGAAAATTTATGACTAGGTGAGGCTTATCTGGATGGCTTCGCCACCAGATAAACCATTTCATTTCTACCCGTTACTGTAATGATGAGGACAAGACGTTGGGTGTTCAAGGCATCATTTTGGGATAGGTGATTGGACGTTCGGGTAGTGAATTTGATGTTAGATCATGGTTCATGATATGAGATAGGTTTGTGAATTGCTTAAGGACGAAATATATTCGTGGCTTATCATTGCTATACATGCTTCATATTTTGATATGATATTTTCCCTTAACCATGTTCAAGAGCTATGAGAGGATTGATTAGGTTTAGGCATATGGGTATGAGGGATAGGTGCATGGGTTTAATACTAAGGTCATAAGATCTAATATATATTTTCATACTTATTGTAGTTTTATGAG
This sequence comes from Picea sitchensis, assembly GCA_010110895.2. NCBI lineage: Eukaryota > Viridiplantae > Streptophyta > Pinopsida > Pinales > Pinaceae > Picea > Picea sitchensis. The sequence goes on from SNQJ01S0056153.1 coordinate 13,881, forward strand.
CATAGGAAAATAAATACCATGTTACCTTTGCTTTTACCTTTGTATGATCAATACCCATAGCATGTGTGACTGCTTGTAAATTGTCAAAATTCATCCTTTTAGACTGAAGCTTCTTGAAAAATTGGTACGGGAATATCTTGTACTTCTGTTATTCTGTGCTTATCTTCTTTTGTATTTGGTTCTGCAGGGTGATCATGTGAGTCTGGAAAAGAGTTCTGAAGGGGGTCTCTGACCTTCCCCCATGCCGAAGATGTTGTATATTTGTATGCAAGAAGAATCAACATTTTATATCATAATGGAGAAAAGATGATAAGAGAAAAAGAAACCATTCAAATTCCAGAAGTACATTTATCACCTAGCATATGATCTAATACCTAAAAAGTGAAATTGCCCTTCTTTTGATGGATTATTGACAAAGGGCATCATTCAACATTGAAACAGGGAATATTTATATGTTTGCCAGAAGAACAGATCCCACCTAACTTGCTTCAGATATTTACTATCATTCGATGTTATAGATAACTTTCATAGTATAAGTAGATTAGACTCCCTACTTAGGGCTCCACTCTTAAGAAGTTTCCTTCTTAGATAGTGTAGGCTTTAGATGTCAGACTAGTAAGCTGACTTAGGGTGATTCTCAAATGGACATTTGCTTGGAGTAATTATGTTTTTGATTCATCTGGAGTTTGTATCTCATGAAAGCCAATAATGACCTTTACTCTTTTTGTTTTGGATGAAAAAAAGTGAATTTTTTCAATCAGACAAGTATAGATGAGACATTTTTCAACCAGAACCCACTACCAACAAGCTTGTTCAGTACCTTGGTGGGCTAGTTGTGATAATTAGTGAGAGGTTCCTTCCCCAGGCAGAATGCCCCATTGCCAACAGGCCTGTTCAGTACCCTGATGGGTTTGCCTAGTCATACCACAGACCAGTACCCGTTGCCAGCAGACCTGTTCAGTATCCCGACGGGTTAGTCTCTTAAACCCTTTTTCCATCCAGGCTTCTTGTCCATAGTCACCTATTTTGATTTTTATTAAAGAATGCTTTGCACGATGACAGGGGAGGCTCGTATGAAAACCTTTTACAGGGTGGGATGGTATTGGGTTGGAAGGCATATGCTCTTCTTTTGTATGTCTTTTAAAGATTTGTCTGAAGGAAAAATAAACTTTTATGCACATTATTTCTTTAGAGTGATCCAGATGTATAATTTTGTCTGAAGTTGTCCATAAGAGAATGACCTAAAGTTTCCTTAGGGTACTGGTACATCCTCTTCCATAAAAATTTTTGTAGTGTGCCCATGGTAGAGAGTGTTCATATACTCATATGTTACTCTTGAATACTATTGAAGTCTAGTTAGGGTGAGATAGTTACTTATAGGCTAATATATATTTTTCCTTTAAATCATGTTGAAATACTGGGTAAAGGCAACTTCTAGTCTTTGAAGTTGATTATGGTTCTTTGAGAAATCATAGGTAAATATTGTGTCCCTCTTTTTATTTTGTTTTTAATAAACAAAACCAAAAGAAATTAAAATACTTCTTAGCAACAGAACCAAAATAAATTAAAATACTTCCCTTTAGTTGTCAATAGAACCAAAAAAAATATTGCTTCACAAGGGCTTTCATTTGATACTGCATTCGGCTTCTTGGTTCCATCTTAAGTGGTTGTTTTCATGGCTTTGTAATTCAGATTAATTGACATAAGATTTTGAAGTATGCGTAGTATGCTTTGTCAATTAGGTAATATGTCTTGATAGTATTGTAGAAGGACAAACTTCTGGTACCGGACTAGAATAAGATTTCTGGTACCGAAGCAGAATAGAATATTGTTGGTGCCTACAAACTGATGTTTAGCAAGTCTGTGAAGTATCAAATAAATTATAGAAATTTACTTACAAAAAAAAAAGAAAAAAAGAAAAAAAATTGTGAAAGTAAAACAAAAGGGGGTAAGAATCTCTTGTTACCTTCAGCTTATTAACAAAATTCGATCCACACCTATGTAAAAAAATTTCAAATAAACCAATCAA
>SNQJ01S0056153.1:23552-39678 GCA_010110895.2 Picea sitchensis
GGGGGGGGGGGGTTGTTTTTGAATCTTTGGAGCTTACAAATCTACCCTTGTTATCTCTATATCTATGCATAAAATGGAAATTTGATTCTTTAATGAATTGAAATCCTAATCCTATCTAGAAGGTAAGAAGGCAACCTGGCTTCGGAGAACCCCACTTTAGTGGCTGCGTGGCTCTTCAATCATGTCTTAAATGTTTTATCCTCCTCCCTCAAGCAGCCTTAATTTTTTTTTATATACAAATAATCTAGGCTAAAAATCACTTCCTACCATTTGCAACTCCCCGACAATGGTGCCAAAATGTTGTGTTGCTTATATGTTTAGTATAATGCACTCATTAATTATCAATCTGGGATTCGTAATCAACAGAGTTACAAGACACCAGTAAGAAAGGTAATTTCTAATGTCACGAGTATAGAATTAAACTAGATTATGCATGCTAGAAACAAATCACAATAGCAAACTACAATGCACTTTGGTTGTCTTTCACAGAGAGGTTATCCACTCCATTATGGCACATGAAAGTATGAGATGGAGTTGGTTTGACAGATCAACTTTGCTATCTAACCCAGAAAACTAACTATACAATCCACACTTCTGAAAGGGAAATCACACATCAATCATCAAGACATAGCATGGGTAGTTCAAAAGTCAATATACTGAGTATGTTGTGGTTCACAATGTGTTGTTGTGGACTTCACTAGTTCTCCTTCAAATATGTCTGACCACTGCTACCAACATTCATGTCTAAAAACCAAATTTATAAAAAAAGAGCATATGCAAAAACAGAGCAAGTAAAGATCTCTAAACAATTAGATAATGGAAATCCTAGTCTAAGTTGTACTGCTATCATCTAACAGAGTTAAAGATTCAACTGATTTGATGTTTACACTACTGAAAACAAATGCTAATGCTAATCTACGAAGAGGATGACCTTTGTTGGGCGGTGGGTCCTTGCCGCTTCAACAGGTCAGCTACTAAAGTCTACAGGAGGCTTGTCTTCAACACACACATTACTCTCACTCACATTTCAAAAACATAAAATCAAAACTTTCGCTAACAAATCAACTCATACTTAATCATAGATGATCAGAATATGGAGATAAATGACATTCTATTAATCTTCACTCAGAATATGTTCTGTACTATCACATGTTGCTTCACATATTGGTAATATGCTAACTCTCCTACTCTTCCACCATCCTTTCCACGACTATTTAATAGTCTTAATCGTGAAACACAAGGAGGTGAAGTGATTTGCAAATCAATCAGTTTTTAAATTCAATCATTCGGTTACATCTTTAGCTTCATCCTCATGACACAAAGTGCATGAGGATGAGGCAATCAACAAAATATTATTATCATAGCCTTGCTAAAGCAAATAGACATCCACCAATTGGATTAGGCGAGATCTAGATCTTAACTTAGTGTATTAGGCTCTTCCATATTGGTATCGGATCATAACAGGTAGATGGTACCGGATCATGACAGTGCGCAAAAGGTGGTACTGAAGCATGACAATGCGTGGCCGTTGGTATCGGATCACAACAGATGAGATTTTAGTACCGGATGCGTTTGGTACCGGATTCGGACAATGGCAGTCTTGGTGCGTAGGTACCGGATAGATGAACTGGTACATGAACGTTGGATATCTAGAGGTAAAAGATTTATACATGGTAAATTAAAGCATTAGTACATGAAATATTTAATTCCTTAACTCTATAAACCACAAAATTAACCATACTTTACCTTATGACCTTATCACTGGCTAATGGTAGCGTTCTTGTCATTCATCCAAGCTCTAGGTAGGACAAAAAGGTATAGATGAAGAGTATAAAAGGGTAATGGGGATGTCAATTTCGGGTCTCAACAATGAGACAAATACCTTATAAGATACTATTCGAAAAACAAGGTATTGCTATGAGAAAATCAAGAGTAAGACAAAACCCCATGAAGACTGCAAGAAGAAAAACAATTTGAAATTGAATAAGAAGGGGTTTAAAACCTCAAAATTTAAGAACTATGGTAAGAGCTCTAGGATGAGTTTTCCTGCTAGAAGTGTGTATCAACAAAATTTTCCATCCGAGAGTGGGAATAAACCATTCAGAGCAGATCTAATTAATATTGAGAATGCAAAGAGAGAAACCTTGAAATGTTGGGGTTGTGGAGAGGAACATCTGTTGAGGGTCTGTTTACATAGGCAACAAAACCTTGGGAGGGTATACAATGTCCAAGAGGCTACCACAGTCAATGATGTGGCTAGGAGCCTACCACAAATTTATGCAGCCTTGGATAATAGACAAGCTAACCACCAAGATTTAGTGGCGGATATGGAAGGTACAATTACCAACCATCATATTTCCATTTCAATTGACCCTGGTTCTAATTTGAGTTATGTTTCCCCTCAAACTGTTGAAAAATGTAAATTGCAACAAGTTAAACATGTTAAATCATGGCTGGTACAACTAGCCACTGGAGCCAAAAGAAAATAAACAGAGGTCATAATAGCATGCTAATTTGTCATGAGTGGGTTTCCCACCCATGCAAACCTAAACATACTTCCTCTAAGATATTATGACCTATTGATTGGCATGGACTGGTTGGCTACCCACAAAAATAAGTTGGACTATTACAGTAAAACTTTGGAGAGTGAAAATGAAGAAGGAGGGAGGGTAACCCTACAAGGGATTCAAAATCTTGTCTCAGTGAGACAAATATTAACCCTCCAAGTGAAGACGTATTGTATAAAGGGATGTCTCGTTTATGAAATCCAAGTACTAAACTCTGCTGACGATGACAAACACATCCTAGAGAACCATCCCATATTAAGAGAGTATAAAGAAGTATTCCTAGAAGAGGTACTGGGTCTACCTCCAATAAGGGATATTGACTTTTCAATAGAACTTGTACTAAGAGAAATACCTGTTAGAAGATTGGTTGTTGTCATTGATGTCAACCCTAGTCATGGGTTTTAGACCGAAAGATTGATGAAGGTATTTGGACATGAAGGAAAATGCACATGCAGATACAACACCCATGGATGGATAGTATACATCATGTTGTTTCCGGTGGTATGTGTCACATCATGTGGATCCTCATGGTTGAGGAGAAATGAATTTTTGAAGATGAAAAAGTGAATTGAAGAAGGAAGTACATGTAGGCCCTAAAGATAATTAAAGAAAAGAATTACAAAATAAGAAAGTGTCAGGTCAGACCTAATGTTAAAAGGAAGTGGCATAAATGGTATAAATAAACATCATTATACATTCATTTGATACAAGTCGAATTTCAAAGGTAATAAGAAGAAAAGAAGGCCATATTTCAAGGGAGGATGAAGTCTTTTGGTGATGTGTTCTAAGGTATGTTATTTTCAGGTCATCTTACCATTTTTTCTATAACGTTTTTTATAGAATGATTCAGATAGTTAAATCGCTATGGTATTGATAATACGTATCAAGGTACCTCTGGTAAAATTTTCAGCTCTTGATTCACTATAATTATGGAGATACACTATGTGAAAGATAGGGTTTGTGACCAGTCCTGAAGCTAGTCAATAAATATGTGTTCTGGGTAAAACAATCATAACTTCTTCATAAAGAATCCAAATTAAGTGGGACCAATTCCATTGGAAATAGTATGGACTTTAGTTTCTTGTGTGAGAGTTTCAGAATCGGATGTTAAATATTGAACGCGGAGCATGCTGTACAAGTTGGGTCTTCTGAATAGACCATAATTGAATAAAGTCTACCATTCTTTCTATAACCTCTTTTTGGGGAGGATTCAATGAGTGAAAATTGGAGGATTTTAAAGAATACATTGAGTAATATTATCTATAGGATTAGAGTACTCCAAGAATTGAAGAATTGCAGAAATTGAAGAATTCTCAAGAAGCATTATCAGGTTCTATGTGATGATTGGTTGATGGTGATGATTTAATGTAAAGTTTTATTATTTCTCATATATTCTTGGGTGGAAGGAAGGGGAAAGGATGGAGAGTTCAAATCTCTCTTGATATTGGAGTATTGTATCTTCCTCTTGGAGATTTATCCCTTTCTCTACATTTGGAAGCTCTAGCTACCTTTAGAAGTCATTACTTCCCTTGAACAAAAACTATTGATTATTTCTCATATATTGTGCATGGTGTATTGTGGTGTATTGGTGTAACTCTTATACTATTGTTCATTTCTCATTGGATATAATTGGATGGTTTAAGTATAAGTTGATTTTTTTTTTTAAATTGTACTTGATATTGATTCACCCCCCTCTTAGTATCAATAATTGGTATCAGAGCAGGTTGCCTTTAGAATAGTTTAACCACTAGAAGGAAAATCCTGAGCAGAGATGGATGACCATGAGCACATTTCAAATGAGATTCAAAAATTTTATGGAAGAAATTATGCATACTGGAGTGATAGAGTGAAAACTTACCTAACGAATTTGGGAGTAGACATTTGGTACTCAGTTGTAAATGGCTATGCAATCCCAAATAATCCTCCAACCGATCCAAATGAGAAGAAACTTATGAGTTGTAATTCAAAATCTAGACATGTTATTCTAGCATCATTGGAACCAACCATTGCTAGAAAAGTGATGGAATGCAACACTGCTAAAGAGGTATGGGACAAACTCAAGAGTATCTATGAAGGTAATCCAAAAGTTAAGCAGGTCAAGCTTCAACGACATAGAGCAGAATTTGAAAATTTGAAGATGAATGAAAAGGAAGATATTGCAACCTATTTTCTTAGAGTTGATGAAGTTGCTAATGCTATCAGAGGATTAGGTGAAGAGATCGATGAACCCTTGGTTGTACAAAAAATGTTGAGATCACTTCTCTTAAAGTATGATGCTAAGGTCTCCGCCATTGAAGAAACTAGGGACTTGACCAAAATGACAATGGATGAATTACATGCGACACTTATGGCATATGAAATGAGAACAGGTATAGAAAGTGACCAACCAAACAAGAAATAACAAATTTTGTAAGAAGGTTCCAGAAGGAAGTGGAAGATACAAAGGTAAGTCTCCTCTCAAATGCTTTAACTGTGGTAGAATAGGACATATTGTTGAAAACTGTTACTATAAAAAGAGAAGTCTCAACAATAAAAAGAGTTTCTACTCCAAGGATGATGACATCTCCTCAGATGAGAGTGATGAAGAAGATAATGATGGAGGAAATTCGTCTTCATAACCCAAGAAACTGATGCAGGAGCATCTCAAGTGAGCCAACACGGAGATAAAAGACAGTTGGAAAAGCACTCAGCGCAAATTTTGAAAATGTCTTGAAACATTAATGAAGTCATCAAGTGGAGGCACACTTGTAAAATGTAAATGGACCTTGAGAGATCTGCTCTCATCCTTAGTAGGTAGAAGGCATTCATAATAGTTAATGCAAGTAGGTAGAATTGAATTCCTAGATTAGACAGTTTTAGGAGCGGAGGGAAAACAGATATAGACACCCTCATTGTATTAATGTATGATAGTGGATAACATTGCCAAGAGAAGAGCATATAGAGCTGGAATGGAGAAACTGTGGTTGAAAAACACCCATGTATAGAGATTTGAATTAATAGAAGAAGTCTTAATTCAAATTCATGGCGTTGTATTTGTTTCTTGTATGGGTATGCTAAATGGTATGTTCATGGTTTTACTCTTTCTGTCATGCAATTGCTTTTATGCTATGTATGAATGACTTCTTGTTGAATTTCTGAAATCTGAGAGAGAGAGAGAGAGTAAGGGAAACGAGTTTCAATTGTTTCTCTATTTGAGAAAGAGTTCCTGCAAGGAGTGTAGTTGAATTGTCCGCAAGGAATGCGTTGACAAAGGGTTCAGAGGTTTGTCCCTGAAAGCTCAGATAAGATAGCTTTTGTTCTCATTCCCTCAGAAGTGTAGCTAGGCACAAGAGTCGTGCAAGGAGTGTGCAAGATAAGTAAAGTCTCAGAGTTGCGAACCTGAGAAATTGTTGAAGGACTACTGCAGCAGGGAGTGCGCAGAGTCAATGGATTCCAATTCCTTGGAGTAATTAAGGAATTTTCCGCAAGGAGTGTGTGCATGAGTCTTCTTCAAGAATCAGAGTTGGAGAAAGCTCAGAAGGGACAGAGTCTCCATAGTCGTCAAAGGAAGCACATGAAGTTTGTGCATTGGAACCGTGAGAAGGCATTGCAAGTTTGTGTCGCAGGCAGTTGAGTACCGTGGGAAAACCCACTTGGTAAAAAGTTGTAGAAGTCCTTGTGAAGGAAAGAGACGGACGGTTGGAATTCTCTGTGGAGAATTCACAAAGTCCCGTGAGTCATCAGATATCACAAAAGAGCAGGGGAGTTATAGTGAGTGCTTCCGAGGGGTTCAAGCTTAGGAGAAGTAGAGTTGTAGATTCAAGCCACATGAGCTGTTAGATTTACCCGTGGATTTCTATTTCGGGGTTTCGTAGATTGAAGTCCCATAATATTGGCAACAAGACTCACAAAATCATGAAGCGCGAAGTCCCGAGGGTGAAAGGATTGTGTGGGCCACAGAAGGAATTAGGGTGGACAGGTGGCACACTCTCTACAAGGAAGTCAATTCCGTTGACCATTTCGGGGTTTGGTAGGGTGGAGTCCCGAAATCTTCGCATCAGGGTTTGCGAAATTGTGAAGTCCAAAATCCCAATGGAATGAAGGGCTGTTGAAAGGTCAACCTTGCGAGCGCATCAGAGTTTTAGGTTTTGGAAGTCGAGGGGACGAGTTGCCTGACATCGCAACCCCCAAAATTGCGATAAGGAGAAATCCAAAATAGAGAGAGAAAAGGTCAAGTATTGACTGTTTTCGGGTTTCAGAGATTGAGAGACAAGGTGCTTGACCACCGGATTCACGAAAGTGCGAAGTCCAATCTCCCGAAGTATAAAGGCGGGAATTTATTGAAGTTATTTGTGGGTGCAGATTTCTCGAAAGGGAAATAGAAGAGTCATTCTGGGAGATCTTTGGGCCAGTGGAAGAGGAAAGATCCTGTGTGTGTGGACTTGCGGGTTGGGAGGGGATCCTGCAACATCATTTGGTATCAGAGAACAAAAAGGTTTCTTTGCTTTTTGTAGCAGGGAAAAGGAGAATTCACCATGCCACCGAGAAGAAGGGATAGGCAAAAACCCGATCCACCAGAGGAAAGAGAAATGTCGAGAAGAAGGGGTAGGCAGATGCCTGATCTAGCCATGGAGATGGAGATGCGTGATCTACGCGCTAGACTTGAAGACATGGAGACAACACAGAGGCGCATAGTCAGTGCTGGGGATCTTAGTGATTCCGAAAGTGAAATTGAGGCTGAACATGAAGAGGAAGAAGTTGCAGCCGAAGATGCAACAAACGAACGCCTGATTAGGGATATTGCAAGAATGGGTGCCAGAGCGAAGATGGACATTCTAGTTTATGAGGGAAATCTGGATGCAGAGGAGCTTCTAGACTGGATTAGAGCTCTGGACACATATTTTGACAATGAAGATGTCGAAGAGGACAAGAAGGTCAAACATGCTGTCACAAGATTGAAGGGACATGCAACATTGTGGTGGGATGAGCTACAAGCTGACGGATGCTACAAAGGAAAGCAGAAGATCAAGAATTGGGACAGGATGATCACGAAGATGAAGGCGAAATTCATCTTCAGTGATTACCATATTACTCTATTTTGAAGAATGCAAAACTTGAGATAGAAGTTGATGACAGTGAAGGAATATACTGAAGAATTCTATAGGTTGAACATCAAGGCAGGTCATCGAGAAAGCGATGATGAAAAAGTTGCCAGGTACATGAATGGCCTAAGATACGACATTCAGGATGAGATGAGCATGATGACCATCCGAACGATGGAAGATTCTTATCAAATGGCTCTAAAAGAAGAAGAGAAGTTGAGCCGAAAGCAGGGTCAAAGAGGCTGAGGCAGAAGTCAGCCCAAAGGAAAATCAATTGCCTAGGACAAAAATCAGAAACCCAAGGAGGACTGGAAGAAACCTCAGACTCGAACTAAGAGAGGTGGAATCTCATAGAGAGGGCAGCATACCGAACAGAAAGGAGATTATGATGATAATAATATTTTTCCTTGTACTAGAGGTAGGGGAAGAGGAAGAGGTGGAGTAATAACATGCTTCACATGTGGAAAGAATGCGCACAAGTCTTATGAGTGTCCAGAAAAAAAGAAAGAAGGAGGTGAGACTCACATCGCCGAAGCGCAGAGGTGAGATATTGAGGCAAAAGATACTGAAGGTGGAAGATTGTTGATGATGTGAAAATTTCTTTTGACACCAGAGAAGGAGGTGGAGAGTTCAGTCCAAAGAAACAGACTTTTTCGAACTACTTGCAAGACCAAGGACAGGGTATGCAAGGTCATTGTGGATAGTGGTAGCACAGATAATCTCATTTCTACAGAGATGGTAGAGAAACTGGAGCTGGAGACGATTGATCATCCAAGCCCATACAGAGTTTCATGGCTACAAAAAGGGCATCAGGTAATTGTCACTAAACAATGTTTAGTTGAATTTAAGATAGGAGGATATAATGATAATATACTTTGTGATGTTATTCCCATGGATGTTTGTCATCTATTGTTGGGTAGGCCATGGAAATATGACAGGAATGTGATTCATGACGGGAGAATGAACACATACACCCTAGAGAAGAATGAGAGGACTCACATGTTACTTCCAATCAAGGATAAGGAGGTGAAACCTGAAGTAAGCAATACTGTACTTCTCATGAGTGGGAAGGAAATTCTTATAGAGGTCAAGAGGAAGGAAGAACCACAATTTATTGTGGTCAGGAAGCCAAAGATTGTTTTGACCAGCATAAGAGTGGATGATTTACCTGAAGAAATCCAGAAGCTGCTGGAAGAGTTCGCTAACATAGTAGTGGACGAACTACCTCGTTCATTTCCACCGATTAGAAGTATAAGTCATCACATTGATCTTGTACCAGGAGCTAGTTTTCCAAACAAAGATGCGTACAAATTGACGCCGCAGGAGAATGAAGAGGTCAAAATACAAGTCCAGGATTTGTTGGACAAAGGTTTAGTCAGGGAAATCTTGAGTTCGTGTGTTGTTCCGACAGTACTCAGTCCAAAGAAAGACGGAGGCTAGAGGATTTGTACTGACTTGAGGGCGATTAACAAAATAACCATCAGGTACAAATTTCCATTGCCAAGAATGGATGATTTGATGGATTGCTTAAGTGGAGAATTTGTTTTTTCGAAGATTGATTTGAAAAACGGTTATCATCAAATCCGCATGAGAGAAGGTGACGAATGGAAGACAACATTCAAAACCAACGAAGGGTTGTATGAATGGCTTGTTATGCTGTTTGGGTTAACAAACACGTCGAGTACTTTCACGAGGTTGATGAACGAAGTCCTAAGGGAGTTCATCGGAAAATTTGTCATTGTGTATCTGGATGACATACTGATTTTCAGTAAAATAGTGGCAGAGCATATGAAACATTTGGCTACAGTGATGAGGAAGTTACAACAGGAGAAGCTGCTGATAAACATGAAGAAATCCTCATTCATGAAGACAAAACTCATTTATTTGGGTTTTTTTATTTCTGCAGATAAATTGAGGATGGATCCAGATAAGGTGGAGGTAATCAAGAATTGGCCATCACCGAAGAATATCTTTGAGGTGAGAAGTTTTCACGGATTGGCTAGTTTCTACCGAAAGTTCATCAGGAATTTCAGTGGAATTAGTGCACCAATGATGGACACAGTGAAGAAGAGACATAAATCTTTTCACTGGACAGAAGAAGCTGAGAAGAGTTTTAATTTGCTCAAGAGGAAGATCACGGAACAACCAATTCTAGTGTTGCCTGATTTCCAGAAGACATTTCAAGTGAAATGCGATGCAAGTGGATTTGCAATAGGGGCAGTCTTGAGTCAAGATGACAGGCCGATAGCATACTTCAACGAGAAGATGAATGAAGTGAAAGTGAAATACTCCACGTATGACAAGGAGTTTTATGCTATTATACAGACATTAAAGAAATGGAGACATTACTTGATCCCGAAGGAGTTTGTCTTATACAGTGACAATCATGCTTTGCAATTTGTGACTCAACAGGAGAAGTTGAATCAAAGACATGTAAAATGGGTTGAATATATGAACAATTTCACTTTTGTGATTAAACATATTTCTGGAACTGCTAACAAAGTTGTTGATGCTTTGAGCAGAAATTGTTTGCTATTGCAGGAGTTCAAATTCAAAATGTTGGGTTTTGATGATCTCAGGGACATGTACAGGGATGATCTATATTTTAAAGAGGCGTATGAAGCAATTGAGAATCCAATTCTCAGAGACAGAAGCCAATGGGAAGAATACATGATCCAGGAAGGATTATTGTTTAAAGGTAATCAACTTTGTATTAAAAAATGCTCCATGAGGGAGAATCTGCTGAAGGAAAAACACAGTGGAGGATTGGCAGGGAACTTTGGTCATGAAAAGACGTTCGCAAAGTTGAATGAGTCATATTTTTGGCCAGGAATGTGATCAGACATCAAAAGTTTCATGGACAGATGCAAAATTTGCCAGCATTCGAAGGGAAAGAGACAAAATGCAGGGTTTTATCAATCGTTACCCATACCTGAGAAGTTGTGGGATGTAATCAACATGAATTTCATATTGGGGTTGCCAAGAACACAAAGAGGCTTTGAATCAATCTTTTAGGTGGTGGATAGATTTTCCAAGATGACACACTTCATTCCATGTCAAAAGACCAGTGACGCAACTCACATTGCGAATCTGTTTTTCAAAGAAGTCATTCGACTTCACGGCTTACCAAGGAGCATAGTTTCAGATCGAGACACTAAGTTCGTAGGACACTTCTGGAGGACCTTATGGAAGAAGTTGGGAACTAACTTGTCGTTTAGTTCGGCTAATCATCCTCAGATAGATGGACAAAAAAAAGTGGTAAACAGAAGTCTGGGAGACTTGCTGAGAAGCTTGGTGACAGAACACCACAGTCAATGGGACAACATATTACCACAGGCGGAATTTTCTTATAATGACTTAGTTAACAGAAGCACAGGGCATAGTCTATTTTAGATTGTCTCTGACATGCAACCAAGAGGAATTCCTGAGCTGAGAGATTCAGAACAGACTGCAACTAGGAGCGCTAGTGCAAAAGATTTGGCAGAGGCGATGAAGAAACTTCAGAGCTAGGTGAAGGAGCGATTGCAGAGTTTGAGCCAGGAATATAAGTGCAGAGCAGACCAACACATGAGACAAATTCAATTTGAGTTTGGTGATTTTATCCTGGCACATTTGAGAAAGGAAAGGTTCCCGAGAAGAACATATAATAAATTGAAGATGAAGAAAATCAGACCATGTAAGGTCTTGAAGAAATTTGGCGTGAATGCTTACGAGATTGAATTACCCGATGGGATCAGAATTACCCGATGGGATCGGAATTTCTCCGATATTCAATATCTCAGATTTCTACCCATATAAAGATGAGGAAACAGGGACAGAAAATAAACAGCGAGAGGTCCAGTGGAAAAAACAGATGCCAGTTGCAGAAAATCCACAGATGGAGCACATACTGGACAAAAGGGTCCGCAAGAAGACCAGGCGAAAGCAATACTTTGATTATTTGGTCAAATGGAAGGGCCATCCAGTTGAATATGCCAGCTGAGAGAATGAAGCATAGATCCAAAGGCATGGACAGACCATGCGTGAGATCATGGACAAGAGCCCATGAAAATTTTCAAGCAAGGGAGTATGATGCAGGAGCATCTCAAGCGAGCCAGCGCAGAGATAAAAGATAGCTAGAAAAGCGCTCAACGCAAATTTTGAAAATGTCTTGAAACATTAATGAAGTCATCAAGTGGAGGCACACTTGTAAAATGTAATTGGACCTTGAGTGATCCGCTCTCATCCTTAGTAGGTAGAAGGCATTTATAATAGTTAATGCAAGTAGGTAGAATTGAATTCCTAGATTAGACAGTTTTAGGAACGGAGATAAAACAGATATAGACACCCTCATTGTATTATTTTATGATAGTGGAGAACATTACCAAGAGAAGAGCATACAGAGATGGAACAGAGAAACTGTGGTTCAAAAATACCCATGTACATAGATTTGAGTTAATAGAAGAAGTCTTAATTTAGATTCATGGCGTTGTATTTGTTTCTTGTATGGGGTATGCTAAATGGTATGTTCATGGTTTTACTCTTTTTGTCATGCAATTTCTTTTATGCTATGTATGAATGATTTCTTGTTGAATGTCTAAAATCAGAGAGACAAAGAGAGAGAGTAAGGGAAATGAGTTTCAATTGTTTCTCTATCTGAGCAAGAGTTCTTGTAAGGAGTGCAGTTGAATTTTCCACAAGGAGTGCGTTGACAAAGGGTTCAGAGGTTTTTCCCTGAAAGATCAGATAAGATAGCTTTTGTTCTCATTCCCTCAGAAGTGCAGCTAGGCACAGGAGGCGTGCAAGGAGTGTGCAGGCCGAGTAAAGTCTCAGAGTTGGGAACCTGAGAAATTGTTGAAGGGATACTACTGTAGGGAGTGCGCAGAGTCAACGGATTCCAATTCCTTGGAGTAATTAAGGAATTTTCCACAAGGAGTGCGTGCAAGAGTTTTCTTCAAGACTCAGAGTTGGAGAAAGATCAGAAGGGATAGAGTCTCCACAGTCATCGAAGGAAGCACAAGAATTTTGTGCATTGGAACCGTGAGAAGGCATTGCAAGTTTGTGTCGCAGGCAGTTGAGTACCGTGGAAAAACCCACTTGGTAAAAAGTTGCAGAAGTACTTGTGAAGGAAAGAGACAGACGGTTGGAATTCTCTGTGGAGAATTCACAAAGTCCCGTGAGCCGTCAGATCTCATGGAGGAGCAGGGGAGTTATGGTGAGTTCTTCCAAGGGGTTTAAGCTCAGGAGAAGTAGAGCCATAGATTCAAGCCACAGGAGGTGTTGGATTTACCCGTGGATTTCTATTTCGGGGTTTCGTAGATTGAAGTCCTATAATATTTTCAATAGGACTCGTGAAATCACGAAGCGCGAAGTCCCGAGGGCGAAAGGATTGTGTGGACCAAAAAAGGAAGCAGGGTGGACAAGTGGCACACTCTCGACAAGAAAGTTAATTCCATTGACCACATCAGGGTTCGTGAAATCGCGAAGTCCGAAATCCCGATGGAATGAAGGGATGTTGAAGGTCAACCTTGCGAGCGCATCAGAGTTTTGGTAAATCAGGTTTTAGAAGTCGAGGGGACGAGTTGCTTGACATCGTAACCCTCTGAAATCGCGATAAGGAGAAATCTTAAATAGAGAGTGAAAAGGTCAAGTATTGATTGTTTTCGGGTTTCGGAGATTGAGAGACAAGGTGCTTGACCACCGGATTCGCAAAAGTGCAAAGTATGATATCCCAAAGTATAAAGGGGGGGATTTATTAAAGTTATTTGTGGGTGCATATTTATTGAAAGGGAAATAGAAGATCCATTTTGGGAGCTCTTCGGGCCAGTGGAAGAGGAAAGATCATGTGTGCATGGACTTCTGACCTGCGGGTTGGGAGAGGAGCATGCAACATCAGAAACCCATGATGATGATCATAAGAATTCTAAAGAAGAAGAAATCATTTGTGAAGAATATTTAGATGAAGAAACCAACCTTGATTCTTTTTGGGGATACAAAGACAATGCAGAGAGTGAACAAGAAGATGAGAATCTTGAAAAATTGATGCATGTTGAAACTGAAAATAACAAGCTTAGAAACACAAACATAATACTAAAAGGTGAATTGATTAATTGTGAAGAAGAGAATTACAAGATTGAAAAGACCATTAATAGATAGAAGGAACAATTAGAAGATTATGAGAAATTGAAAGAAAAATTGGATCACACAAAAGGGGAGCTACTATTGACAACACAAAAGTTGAAGAAGTTCGAAAAAAACACTAAAAAATTAGATGAGATCCTTAGCAGTCAAAGATCTCCAAATGAAAAGACAGGACTAGGATACAATGATAGTTTTAAGATAACAAAACAGGAGAAGGAANATCTTGAAAGTCTTGATCACCCAAGCATAGGTATGCCTGCCTTGGGTTTTGAAATATGTCATGATATTTGTTGGATGTTTGTGTGCAGCTTCCATTAGGTTCTCCGAGTCTATACCCTTGCTTGAACGTCTACAAAGCATTTCAGTTATCAGTTCGTATCCTCTAACTTCATGCTTTGGGGGGAAATCTGTTACACGTCAAAATTACTCAACTGGATAAGTGTCGCATGTTCCTCTCAATTGTCGTAAGTGTCACATCTTCGTTACAACTTTCGCAAGTGTTGCAAGTTGTTCACAAGTGTCGCAAACGTTGTTCAATCATACTGCCATAACGACGACACTAAGGAGGCACTTAAAACATCTCATACACTTGATTTGGAGAAGGGAAACTGGTTAACTAAAGTCAAGGAACTCTTAACACCTGAGAAGAGCTCTTAAACAAAGGTTCTGGGGGTGAGCGCTCCCCTACATCAGCCTTAGGAGCGCTGACGCTCCCCTATAATGCCTCAGGGAGCGTTATAACACTTGTCTTCCCCTCTGAAGGAGCGTTATCTACCTTTGGAGCGCTGGCGCTTCCCTCAAGCTTCCTAGGGAGCGCTACAATGCTCTGATGCCCCTTTTGAGGGAGCACTGCCTAATCTGAGGCAGTAGTTGGCCCGTTGAGGAGAATAAGGGGAGGATCTCTCAAGTTTAGAAGGCAGTTGCATTCGAATTCTTGGTTCCATCAGAAGATCCCTGATCTAAGGAGGAAGTTCCTCAACTTGTTCTAAAGATAACTCAAGAGGTTAAGCTCCTCTTAACCTATATAAGCAAGCTCTATGATGGTGAAAAGGGGGAAGAATTTCTAGCATCAAACCTATGATCTCATAGGGAACACACAGTCATTCAAAGGAGAAGTGATCAGTGAAGATGCTATCATCTAGGTTGTGGATCTTTCGAGCAAGGGTTAGACAAAGGGGACTTGAAGAAGCTGTCATATTCGCATCTATGATTGTAAGTACTGCTATCATTATTCTCATCAATATGACATGCTTGGCCTGTTTCTTTCTAGTTTGTGTTTGATCTCACATGAACCTATCATTGATAGATAGATCTATTTTTCAAGCTAACATCAATAGAGTAGGAAGCGGTCATACTTTGTTTGTCTACAGGACTCCGCGAGGAGCAAGAGTTTGGAGCTCAATTTGGAGCATGAAGGGACAAACATCGATAAAAAGGTATTGTTGTTCTCCTTCCTTCTCATGTGCTAGTTTGTATGGATTTGAAAGGAAGTCAGTTTCCACGTTAAACACTTTATGTCTTAGAGTAGGGTCTAGCTCTTTGAGGCAATCTACCTGTCCGCAGGGAGATTTTCCTACAAAAACCTCTGGTAAAAATTTCAGCTCCTGATTCGCTATAATTATGGAGATACACTCTATGGAAGATAGGGTTTGTGACCAGTCTTGAAGCTAGTCAATAAATAGGTTTTCTGGGTAAAACAGTCATAAATTTTTCATACAAAATCCAAATGTAGTGGAACCACTTCTATTGGAAAGAGTATGGACTTTAGTTTCTTGTGTGCTAGTTTCATAATCTGATGTTAAATATTGAGCACGGGGCATGCTATACAAGTTGGGTCTTCTAAACATACCAGAATTGAATAAAGTCTACCATTCTTTCTATAACCTCTTTTTGGGGAGGATTCAAGGAGTGAAAATTGGAGGAGTTTCAGAGAATACATTGAGTAATATTATCTATAGAATAAGATTACTCCAAGAATTGAAGAATTTCAGAAATTGAAGAAGTGTTAGGAAGCATTATCAGGTTCTATGTGATGATTGGTTGATGGTGATGATTTAATGTAAAGGTTTATTATCTCTCATATATTCTTGGATGGAAGGAAGGGGCAAGGATGGAAAGTTCAACTCTCTCTTGATATTGGAGGATTGTATCTTCCTCTTGGAGGTTTATCCCTCCCTCTACATTTGGAAGCTATATCTACCTTTGGAAGTCATTACTTACCTTGAACAAAAACTGTTGATTATTTCTCATATATTGTGCATGGTGTATTGTAGTGTATTGGTGTAACTCTTATACTATTGTTCATTTCTCATTGGATATAATTGAATGGTTTAAGTATAATTTGAAAAATGTTTTTAA
>SNQJ01S0056153.1:39728-61178 GCA_010110895.2 Picea sitchensis
TGTATTGTGGTGTATTGGTGTAACTCTTATACTATTGTTCATTTCTCATTGGATATAATTGAATGGTTTAAGTATAATTTGAAAAATGTTTTTAAATTGTACTTGATACTGATTCACCCCTCTCTCAGTATGAACAATACCAATGTCTAGAACACCCTATAGAATGACTACACCAAATCTAGTTGAGCTCAAACTCCAACTGAAGAAGATGTGGGACAAAAGATACATACGACCTAGTGTGTCTCCTTAGGGAGCACCAACCTTGTTTGTGAAAAAGAAATATGGAACACTCAGACTGTGCATATATTATAGGCAACTCAATAAGATGACCATCAAGAATAAGTATACCTTTCCAAGGATTGATGACTTGTTTGACCAATTAAGGGGTGCTAACATCTTCTCTAAGATTGACTTGAGGTCTGGATACCACCAAGTCTGAATTAAATATGAAGATATCCAAAAGATAACCTTTAGGACAAGATATGGTCACTATGAGTTTGTGGTGGTGCCATTTGGGATTACCGATGCACCAACCAATTTTATGTGCTTAATGCATAACATATTAAGAAATTTATTGGATAGGTTTGTATTGGTTTTCATTCATGATATACTAATATATTCCAAGAATAGAGAATAGCATGAAGACCATCCCAAGCTAGTACTCCAAGTTCTAAGAGAACATCATCTCTATGCTAATCTTAGTAAGTGTGACTTTGTCCATAAATAAGTCCATTACTTAGGCCATGTTATTTCTGAGGAAGGAGTGGCAGTTGATCCTGAGAAGATTAAAGCAATCATGGATTGGCCTACACCAAAGGATGTATCAGATATCAGATCCTTTATGCGTATGGTAGGATACTATAGGAGATTCATAAAGGGATTCTCCAAGATTGGTTTCCCAATCACCTCCCTTCATAAAAATGGGATTAAATTCATTCAGACATCAAAATGTGAAGAAATATTTCAAGAACTGAAATACCTTCTAACCAATGCACCTATACTGAATATTTTAGATCTAAACAAATACTTCCTTGTGTGTACAGATGCCTGCAAGGAAGGGCTCGAATGAGTTCTTATGCAAGAAGGACATGTGATTTTCTATGAATCCAGAAAACTAAATGAGCATGGAGTAAATTATGTGACTGATGATATGGAATTGGCTGCCATAGTGCATGCTCTAAAAATGTGGAGGAATTACCTCTTAGGTAGAATATTTATGCTTATGATATACCATAGTGGGTTGAGGTATTTGTTTGACCAACCAAAAAACAATGTGAGACAAGCTAGGGGGATGGATATCCTTAGTGAGTTTGATTTTGAGATAAAACATATCAAAGGAAAGGAAAATAGGGTGGTTGATGCCCTTAGTATAAGTATGAAAGTAGTTCACTTGGAAGCTGTAAGCGCCAATGAATCAGACATCAAAGATAAGGTCAAAGCTACACAAGAAACATATGCATTTTTCAAGACCGTGACTTCATACCTAAAGAAAGATCCCACAGGGCTGAAGTATGAAGGTTATCAAATGATTAATGATGACCTACTGACTGACAAGGGAAGATTATACATTTCAAATTGTGAAGACTTGAATAGGTTCATAATGGACGAACTACACAAAAGACCATATATTGGTCATCCTGGTTATCAGAAAATGATCATGGCCACTTGAAAGTTATTCTATTGGCTTGGACTAAAAAAGGAAATAGCTAATTACTTGGCTAAATGTATATAATGTTAACAAATCAAGGTTGAGCACCAAAACCTAGTAGGGTTGTTGCATCCCCTACCAGTTCCCTAATGGAAATTAGAAACCATCTCCATGAATTTCATCACATGATTACCAAGATCAACCAAACAAAACGATGCCATCATGGTAGTTCTGGGCAAACTAAGAAACGCTTCTCACTTCATACATGTCAAGTCAACTTGCAAGGAAATATATATTTCCAACATCTTCATGAAATACGTATTTAGACTGCATGTAATGCCTAAAGATATTATATCTGACAAAGATACAAAGTTTACTTCAAACTTTTGGAAATCTCTGTTTTCTTGTTTCGAAACAAAATTACTCTTTAGTACAACCTATCACCCTCAAACTGATGGGAAGACAGAGAGGGTAAACCAAGTATTATAAGACATGTTGAGGATGCATGTAATGCATCAACCCAAGAAATGGGAGGACTACCTACCACTTGTAGAATTTTCTTACAAAAATGGCTATAAAGAGTCATTAAAAATGAGTCCTTTTGAAGCCCTTTATGGAAGGAAATGCAACATTCCAATCGGATGGAAAAACCTAGTAGATAGAGTTACAATCGTGCCAAATATGCTAAAGGAAATGGAACAACAAGTGATTCAGATCAAGAAAAATATGAAGATAGCCCAGGATAGAAAAAAGATCTATGCAAACCTAAAAAGGACTCCTAGAGAGTTCAATGAAAGGGATCATGTGTATCTCTGAGTTAGACCTAGAAGAATCTCCTTGAGGATGGGAGATTTTGCCAAGATTGCATCTCAGTATTGTGGAACCTTTGAAATTTTGGATAGAGTGGGACCAATATCATATCAAATAGAACTTCCTCCCATAATGAAGGCACATAATGTTTTCCATGTTTATTTATTAAAGAAGTATGTGCATGATTCTAATCATATTATTGACTGGTCTATGATTCTAATCCTGGACGTAGACGCTAGGTACATGTGGCGATAGATCTGGCATGGTTCAGAGGGAAAGCTGAGAGACACACTCATCGAACTCCTAGATGTCGAAATGTCGAGGTAACATGGACCATCAATTATTGGATCCTTCGGGATCCTTCCAAGTCGTCGATCCAAGGGCCCTACCTTTGACTACTCAACTAAATGGAAAAGGGTTGTGGAGAAACACATGGCCCCTACTCGTTCCCCCATCAAGTGTTGACTGTTGAACTAGGATCATTGGATGAGGGGGTACATAGAAATCGATCCCGTAGTCTGAAGTTCCGTACTTCGGAGGAAACCATCCAAAATTTTATGAAGTAGGAACTCGCCGAAGTCGTGAGTGCCGATGTGGATCTCAATCGTTGTTTGAAAAGGACATGTGGTGTAAGATCCCATAGTCCAGATACTTAGCTCTTCAGGTGATTTGCATCGAGAGGGTTTGGTAAGCTTCGAAGATGAATCTGCGAAGTAATGATATCCATAGATATATGATTTGTGTGGGATCTTACAGACCGTTATATTAAAGAACTGAGAAGTTGTCAATCTATGATGACTTGGCTTGCTGACGTCATCCCGAGTGATGTGGACCCATTCTACGTGTGCCACATGTCACGTAGTTTTGGACGATTCACCCATCCCTTGTGCCTATTGGAGAAGGACACATGTCACCCCCTAAGGAGGACATGTGTCACGGCTTGACCCTTGCCATGTGTCAACTGTTGAATCGTTCCTGCTTGGCCAACATGTCTAGTGACGTGTTTGGGACTCCAGAAGTTTGGACAATTTTTGGGGTTCAAAAGATTCAAATGTAGTATGATAAAGAATGATTCAACGATAATCGTTGAACTTCGATCACCAAAGGACCCAAGACACATGGAATGAGTTCTAGAGTTTGGACATAGGGTGGTGAAAAGGAATATTCAATGAGAATCGCTGATTGTCGAAGGCTGAAAGCATAATGAAGATAGATGATCGTTGAATGCCAAACGCTGAAGGGCTAGGGACACGCGACGATATTAAGAGACTTCAAGGATTAGGAAAAAGGCATGTTCGATGCCAAACTTTGAAGCCCATTTTTTAACCCTATATCTCAGTGGAGGATGTGAACCGTTGATCCCCTCTGGTATTCGATGATCTTAGAATTTAACGACACCGTTGGAACTCCTGAAGTCTGGGAACTTTCGAAGTGCGAAAACCCTTGATAATGCAGACTCTTAGCCCCTTAAGGAGGACACATGTCACCACTTAACTCTTTCCACATGTCAACTATTGAATCGTTCTCGCTTGACCAACAGAGTTGGTGACGTGTCCGGGACTCTGGATGTTTGGACAGTTTCGAGGGTTCGAAAGATTCAAATGTAGTATGATAAAGAATGATTCAATGATAATAATCGAACGTCGATCGCCAAAGGACCCAAGCCATGTAGCGTGAGTTTGGGAGTTTAAACATAGGGTGGTGAAAAGTAATATTCAACGAGAATCGTCGATTATCAAAGGTCGAAAGCATAACGACGATAGCCAATCGCTGAACGTCGTACGCCGAAGGTCTTGGGACACATGGAAATATTACGAGACTTCGAGGATTAGGAAAAAGGTATGTTCAACGATGAACATCGAAGCCCCCTTTTTAACCATAGATCTCAGTGGACGATTTGAATAATTGATCCCCTCCACTATTTGATGATATAAGAATTTAACAACACCGTTGGAACTCCCGAAGTATGGGAACTTTCGAAGTGCCAAAACCCTTGCTAAAGTAGATTCTTAGCCCCCAGTTTTCATCCTGAGGTCACGAGGAAGACTCCACTAGTTGGTTCAAGCACATAGTGAAAGATGTAGGTTTCGTGGAAGCGTTTTAAGAGGGTTTTTCTTAAGTAAGGAACTGAAAATGAACCAGGGAAAGAAAAAAATTGATGCCCCATCCCTAGAAATACTATTTAGGGGTTGGGTGTGTTACAATGAGCAATTCTCATAGAAAAACATTTGTTTTGACTGTCATATGATGGGGCTTATTATTCTAATATGTTTTAGGGTTTGTATCAAGTGTTTTCATGGTGTTGTTCATGATGCGACACTTACAGAATGATAATGTGACACTTACGACACTTGAGACAAAAGTGAGAGACTTACAACACTTGCGACAATGAGAATGAAACATTGTCGAAGTGAGGAACTTTGATGTGTAACAAATGGATCCCTATGTGCATGAGATTGATGGAAGTTATAAAATAACTATACACAATTGAGAATCCTTGTAGTTTATATCATTGTGATTTTCTGGCTAGTAGCATTGGATCCCTGGAGAGAAATGGAACAGTATGAGGGAATGCATGGAAGAGAAATGGGTTCATTTATTTTGGTTGTGAAGGATGAAGGGGAAGAGAGTTCGAAATTATGATTTTTGTGTGGTTGGAAAAACCTGAGAGCTTGTTAGCTAATTTCTATGTGTAGAGTTGGCCTAAGAACCATCCTTGTGGATTCATAGCCTTGTCTCAAGGGTGACCTGTTGTTGAGACTTGTAACAATAATGTCTATGGTTGGGAGTAACTTCCTTGGTATGTAGCCAATTGATGAATGCTTTAATTAATGATAAGTGCTCTCTATGTTTTTTTATATTCATATTATGCTATGTATTATATTATCTCTGAGATGATGTGTTTATGCTATGCCTTATTGTTGGCTATTGATGTGCATGGAAAGATTAAGAAATATTTTTAAGTCTATCATGAATATACATTATTGCATATGTGGTTATTGCATTCTTCCATGATTATTTTCAAATTTATTATTATCATAATTTGAAATCAGTTATTGAAGCAGGTATTTTGAAGTAGTGTGGCATGGAAGACTACTAGTGTTGGTATGTGACAACACTGTTTCAAAAGCTTCTATCATTGTTCCTTTATACTTTTCTTCTGCCATGGAGAGAGAAACTATAGGTTTATTTTTCATACTCCAAGAAACTATTGCTAAACCCATACTAAATGAATACCTTGAAGTCAATTTCATGTCATCCATGCAGCCTGTTGAATCTGAATATGTATAACCAATCATCCTAAAATACTTTGTAGATCTATATACTAAATCATATCCAACCATACCACGAAGATATCTTGTAACACCCCATTTACCTTGATATTGTAATAATGCTAAGATTATGTGATTGTGTTGTGAAAAAATTGACTATGTTTAATTTAATACAACCACCAAACCACTAACCGAGAAGGAAAAACCTTGACAGTATTGGCCATGATACATTAGAGGAATTTGACGAGGCAAGGGGAATTGAATGGTTGAGTTCTAAGGAAGCTAAAGTGCATTTGTGAGGAAAATAAGAATATTGTCTAACAAGATTACTTATGCTTGTTAAGCATAACGTCACATCTTGCGAGTACCATACCTATGAAGAGCCATATAAACAAGAAATGGAATCACAGGGGTGGTTGGAATAGTTATTGAATGTTGGCAGTTGAACCTTGAAGATGGTAAGGTCCAATTAAAATCACTTGATAACAGGTATCTACAGATCTCCTTCTTAGAAATAAGAACCATGGATTGCAGGTGGCATTTGATGGAAGCTACGATTTTCCCAAGGGGATGGGAAAGAAGAATACAATGCACACAAGGGAGTGAAAAAAATGACACACGAGACACAAATGATCAAAAAGCAGAATGATCGGAGAACAAGTAGAACCTGTGAGTGTAGAGAACGAGTGAGATGAGAAAAACAATGCACATGAAGTTGTTCAAAGATACTAATTGAAGAGAGAAAGGAGAAGAAGAAGAGATTTATTGAAGAAAATAGGAAGCTTACCTAAACTGTTAATGATCACCTTAAACAAAGAAGACCCAGATTCTAAACAGGAGCAATAATGGACTACAACTTGGTGCTTACTGGAAAAAAATTGACACTAGTAAGAGGAGATCACTGAGGGACTATCTAGTATAGAAGGGACTCCCTTTTGAAGAAGAAATCCAGTTGATAAACCACTTGAAAAACCTATAGATACCCTAATCTCAGTGGGAGGTGTGTAGTTTTTTTTGTGTCAGAGGAAGGAGAGTAACCTTCTTGGATCATCACAAGTTTGGGACCTATTTGAATCAATATTCCCTGGTGGTTTCATGGCTTGGCATGGGGGTGGAATACTATAGGAAGGAACTCTAGAGTAAGGCCTAAGGTTGGGAGGAAATGTGTCCTCTTTCAGTCAATTGGTATTGGCAAAAAATTCCTTATCAAATAAGTATTTGACTTAACTTGTTAGAATTTGAGCATGAATGGTATGTGAATGTAAATGTACGGTATTATGGGAATTATAAATGCTTACAATGATTATGTAGAACCCCTCAGAATTTGATTATGTTACTATGGAACTATAATTTTGTATCTAATTGTAAAACTAAAAGAGAGTAGATTGTTGTATCCATAAATACCTTGAGTAGTTAAAGAAAATCTTGCAAGATATGGACACAAACATCATTTTTCCAGTGATGGCGTGACTTGTAACTCGGGGAAATCCCTTATGAGGAAGGAAGGACCCTGAACCAAGGGAAAAACCCCAATCTATAAGAAATTTCGTAGAATATCATGTATTCATGAGGTCGAGAGGCTGATAATGACCAAGGGGTGTTTATAGATCTTATAACACTTGGATGGAGCCTTCTAGAACCCATAAAATGACTAAGTCCCAATCCATGGGTTGGCTAGTCAAGCAATTATGAAAATAATCGAAAGGATTTTCGATCTTAGATTGTGTGGGATGAGTAAATCTCATCCCTTCGTAAAAAAAGGTCGATCATTGGGAAATACCGAGAGCTAGAGATTGTAAAATTTCAGAGAAAATAATAAAGGTCAGAGATAAAATGATGGTCATCGATTCAATCAAATATGGAATATATAGACCTACACCGTCGAGGATACACATATTGTCATCGGTGATCAAAAGTTGGAAAGGAAAATATCTCCAGAGAAATGTCAATGATGTAGTGGCATAAGGATTGATGACGACTGTCGATCTGCGCCATGTGAACATATTCTTCTCCATTGATCTTTGGAAGGCCATGCTTATATTAAGACCAAGGATGAGGAAGTTTTCATGATGTAGTTTTCCTACTCTAAATTCCACGTGTAAAAGTGGTAACATATGTTGCTAGAATATTGGTCAATGGGACTAATGTGGATCCCATTGGTCGAGGAGTTTTATTGAACTGTGATTTTAAGTGGTAGCCATCATATCTAAGGGCTAGTGGTTTTGGACCATTGATGTTCGAGGCATCATCATCGGAGGTAGAGGTATGGTAAGTTGAATGTCTCCTATGGAGTGCTGGTGAGGGAATAGGCTTGAGAATGTTGAGAGTCGTCGATCTCATTGGAGAGGAGGAAAATAGATATAGACCATTGATTACTATGCAATGTCATATGGGTTTAAGCGTTAAATCTGTAGGGTGATGGTTTAACCTTGATCGTCTTATCATTGTAGGTTCTCCTTGATTCATTTAAAGAGTGTAAAGGAAGGGACACGTGTTAACATGCGGGAAATTTAGGATCACCGACTCACCTAGGACTGTAGGAGGAGGGGTATAAGGATGATTGAATATGGAAAAGTGCCAATAAGTGTCTCATCATCGGGATAGTTCAAATGTGTAGTGGGAACTTCACCAAAGTTAAATTGGGTGACAACTATAGGCTTATGTTGATATAATCTCTACTATGGCGAGTTGAGGCAGGTTCCACATCAGTTCCATGATGCTTCCATGATAGAGGACATTGGGGATTGAGTTCTATGCGGATTCCACATGAAATTAAGGTATATTTTGATTGTGAGAGCCCATGGAAATTCAAAAAACCATAAATTTTGATCCCGAGCTCATAATCGAGCATGATTTCAGTAGTTGGAAATCTCTTGACGAGAAGAAAAAATATGGTTCCCTCTAGAAAAGGTATTGAGGTAGTTAAAGAAAGATGAAATGTTAATTCTCCACACCTTAAAATGATACTTAGGGTGTTGGGTGTGTTACAAAGTGCTATAAGAGATGAAGGTTCAAATTATAGTCTTGAATGGGTCACCATGACCACTTATAATTGTTTAAGAAGGATTTTCTTTGTTATGAAGAATTCTTGTTTTGAGTGATGATGTAAAATGATAATGATAATGGTTGTCTCAACACATAGGTCATGTTGGAAGGTCACATTAGTGAATGATGTAGTGCAATATGGAAGACACCTCACACCTTAGGGATGAAGAATATGATGGTCGGGGGGATAGGGAAACCCCTCCATATTTGATGGACATTGTTAGAAGCCTGAAGGTAGATGATGAGAGGATTATGAGAGATCAAGTCGAATGAGCATAATTGAATGAAATTTTATTATAGATCCTGTATGAAATTCAGAAACATTTGTATCAAGGCCTTAGTAATGTATAACTACAACAGTGAGAGAGGTTGAAAACCTCTTCAAATGCCCAAAATCATGGAATGACTGACAATGATGTGATAAGGAGTTCTTCCAGAAAGAAGCATCGGGATGAAAATAAAGGAAAATTGAGTAGAAGTGTTTTTGCGGAGTCATCTATCTAGAAAACTACTTCAACATAGAATTCCAATAGTGGCACACAATCAAGTATTCTTAAGAAGAGAAATAGGAATAATTCTCAGAGCTCCCTAACTGAATAATTTAAGAGGGATAAACCGCCTAATTTTGATGGAGATATAAAGAATGGAAAAGAGTCTAAGGCATGGCTATTTGGTATGAAGAAGTACTTTCAAGTATATAACTATTATGAGAATACCAAGGAAAGGATTGCAGTATTCAATCTGAATGGAGGAGCTTCCTTCTGGTGGGAATATCTCAAGGAAATTAAAGGCTTGAAGGAAATCATTCTAACTTGGAAACAATTTGAGAGACACTCACATAAAGCTTACCTATCTGATAAGTATTATGATGAACAAATAAAGGAATTCCATGACCTTAAGTTGGGAAAACTTACCATGCATGCGTATGGTAAAAAAATTATGGATGTGTTTAAGTATGTTCCCTACCTCAAGGAAGAGAATGCGAGAATCCAACATTTCCTCATTGGGTTACCACAATCTTACGAAGATTAAATAGAGTTTGATAAACTGAAGATGGTGGAGGACACTATTTGGAAGGAATAATGTTGTTATGACCAATCTAAACACAATGAGGAGTATTCAAAGGACTGGAGGAGGAAGGAAAAGAGTGGATTCCAGAAGAAGGGATTCAATTTGTTTCCCCATAAGAGTTCAGGGAAAGGCACACAATTGGGTTAGATAGGTAGGAGCATGCATCAACAAAATTTCCCACCTCAAAGTTGAAATAAACCAACAGATCAAGCAAGGGAAGGAGAAGAGGATCCCAAGAAAGGACCTTTGCAATGCTGGGGATGTGGGGAGCCACACCTGTTGAGGGATTTCCCCCACAGGAACCACGAAAAAAAAAGGTATATACTGTGTAGGAGTAAATTACAGTCAATTCCATGGCAAGAATTGTACCGAGGATTTACACATCTATAGAGAATCGACAAGCAGACCACCAAGCCTCTGTGGTGGAATTGAAGGTATTATTACTAAGCAACCAATCTCTGTTTTAATTTACCCAGGATATAATATTAGTTATGTTTCACCTCGATTGGTTGAGATATGATTATTACAAAGAAAGAAGCATGCTAAAGCATGCTTAGTTCAGTTAGCCACTGGAAGAAAGAGGAAAATGGCTGAGGTAATTAAATCTTGTCTAATTAAGTTGGATGGACTACAGACCCAAGTAGTTTTGAATATCCTACCCCTAGGCTCATATGATGTATTTTTGGGAATGGATTGGTTAGTTTCCCATAAGAAAAAGTTAAATTGTTACAAGAAAACTTTGGAATGTAATGTAACGATGAGAAAGGTAATGAAAGGATTTTTCAAGGTATCCGAAAGTCGGTTTCCATAAAGAAAATATCAACGTTGTAACTTAAGAAGTTTAGCAGAAAGGGGTGTCCCTTGTATTCTATTGGATTATTGAGAGGGGGGTGAATCGATAATGATAAATTATACCAATTATTAATCCTTTAAACCCCAAATTATATTATTTTACTTATTCAACCGTGTTCATCTGTTCATCATCAATATCTTACCATATCATAAGCATTAACATTCATCAATGAATAATAAACAATAACAAATACATCCACACAATGCACAATACACCAATATTAGGTTGAAACCCAATGCAAGAGAAAACCACAAAATTATTTTCTTATATGTCAAGAATTACATTCAAGGAAGCATCAACATCCAATTCTCCAGCTACAATTGGAAGGAGTCTCCGACCCCCTAGTTTCTCAGGCTACAACCTGAGGGAATCTCCAACTCCCCAATTCTCTAGCTACAAACAGAAGGAGGCTACAATCCCCTATGTTCTTCAGCGACAATTGGAAGGTGGCTACAACCACATATCGTTCCCCCGTCCAACCACCCTGAAATATAAGTAGAATGATGGAACCCCTGTGACACTATCATTGTGAGATATACTACTGTAAACCTATACCAATCAACCTGTAACAACCTGTACCAAACAATATGTAATCAACCTGTACCAATAACCTGTAAACAACCTGTACTAATAACCTCTGCCAACATCTATCATGCATCAAATTGTAACTCAAATTGTACCATAAAAAAATGCATCAACCATGCACCAAACCTGTACAAATAACATGTCACAACAACCTGTCCAAACAACCTATCACAACAACCTATCTCATCAATCTTATCAACCAAATCAGATCTACTCACCAAGATCAGTCATGAAGACAACTCTCAACGATATGCACAATATCACCAAGATGTGCATTAACCAAGCATATCACAACAACTCATAATCATCACCAATATCAATATGTGCTTCTAATAATATACCAAGACAAGTATGCTACATCATCCATAAACCATGTTTCAACAATACTACTAACAAGTGCCTCCAACCATGTACCAAGTATGTACCAATCATGCAACAACTACACATCAACTATGACTCATCAATATGTACCAACATCATCAACTATACACCTCATGTATGTGCCAATTCATCAACTACTTGTCTCAACCACGTACCCAACATGTACCTCAACCATATACCAAATACATATACCAATAATCATCAAAAGTTCTCTAGCAATACATCACACTATCCATAACCAAATACCATAAACCATTACATCAAACCATGTTCCTTAACCTCACTTTTATGTAGCCTCAAAGATGTATCATTCATAATCCAATCATATACCAATACCACTAACGTGTGTCTTTCACAATGCACCATAAGATATGCCAATAAATCAAACTAAGTGCACTAGCAATATACTTCAATAGATCTTCCTCAAAACCATTCTACAACAAACACTAAACTTTCAAGAGGGCATTCAACAGATTTACAAGGAAAACCCTCAACCAGATTCATAAGTTCAACACTACACATATGAAAACCATACATTTTTTTCTTTTTGTAGCATTTTGCTGCTGTGGTTTTTTTGCCTCAATTTTTACACTGTGGTTTTTCTGTTGCAATTTTTCTGCTGCACTTTTTTTGCTGCGGTTTTTCTGCTGAGATTTTTTTGCTACAATTTTCCTACCGCAATTTTTCTATTGCACATTTTCTGCCACACATTTTATGCCGCACCTTTTTTGCCACACTTTTTTCTATCAATAATACCTGCCCAAATAACCTTTCAAAAAATAGATATTCCATAGATGCTAATGAGAGACCCTTGCTCTCTTATTTATACTCTCCAAGTAGCTTCCTCTAGAAGTATCAACTTTTTTCCACTTAACCACTTTGTCCACTTAACTTAACCACTTTCCACAAATAGTAAGTTCTCCACCAAGTTGCAACTAACTTTATTATTTAATTAATTTCTTTTGCATCCACTTTGAATTATCCATACATAGTAAACTCACCACGTCTTGTTGCAACCACTTTATTATTTAGATAATTTCTCTTTGCAAACACTTGGACTACTTTATTATTTAAATAATTTATCTTTACTCGCAACTTCTTGTTGCAACAAACTTTTCTATAATTAGTCAATTCATAACTTCTTTTACCTTAACTAACTTCTTGTTGCAACCACTTTATTATTTAATTTAATTCTTTGTCAACCACTTTGACTATTCAATCTTTTCATCACAACTACTTTACCATAGTTTCCAAACTCACAACTTCTTGTTTCAACTAATTTATTTTTAATTATTTTCTTAATGCATCAACTATACCCATGATTAACTCCTAGTTACCATTAATTTGACTAGTACACTTCTTCTAGGAGCTTATAGAATAATTGACTTCTTTTACCTTCCAGGGGATTCTAGATAACTCATGAGGGTTCTCCAACTTCATATGCCCATAACTCTCTAACCGTGAGGATTTATGTGACGTTCCACATATCATCGAAAATGGCTTGACATATACTATCCATATAGAATAGTATTACATGCATATACACTAATATTCATTACATTATTCCTCAACCAAACTTGGGTTCCTTAACCATACCTCTAGAGCTACCAAACATACTCAAGGGTTGACATCAATCTCTAAGAGTTGACATCAATCTACAATACCACTCCCCAAAGGTTAGCATCAATGAAAACCAACAATTCAAACCAACTTTCCATCAGTCTAAACCAACTATCTGGCATATTCTATACAAGTGTTGAACTCAACAAAAAGCAAGGAGATGAAGGATAAATATCACCCAGTGTTATGGGAGTTCAAATATGTATTTCCAGAAGAAGTATCTAGATTACCTTCAAAAATAGATCTTGACTTTTCAATAGATATGGTACATGGTGTAGTATCAACATTGAGAGTCCCTTACAGGATGAGCATGTTAGAGCTTATAGAGATGAGGGTGTAGCTAAATGAAATTTTTGATAAAGGTTACATCAGGCCAAGTGTGTCTCCATGGGGAGCACCAAACCTAATTGTAAGGAAGAAGGATTGTACCTTGAGACTATGTATTGATTACAGTAAGTTGAACAAGATGATCATTAAGAAAAAATACCACTTTCCTAGGATAGACGACCTTTTTTTATCAACTCAGAGGCACTGCAGTATTCTCAAAGATAAATTTGAGGTTGGGATATCACCAAGTTAGAATCAAGGATGAGGACATCGACAAGAGAAAATTTAGGACAAGGTATGGGAACTATAAGTTTGTTGTGGTACATTTTGAATTACGAATGCACCAACTACATTCATGTTTTTGATGAATAGTCTACTCAGTAAGTATTTAGACAAGTTTGTCTTAGTGTTTGTGGTTGACATTTTGGTATATTCCAAGAATCAAGAGAAACATGAATAACATCTCAGAATGGTGTTATAGGTGTTAATAGAACATTAGTTGTATGCCAAGTTCAACAAGTGTGATTTATATAAGAAGGAAATCCAATATCTAGGCCATGCAATCTCAGTGGAAGGAGTGGAACTAGACCCTGAAAAGATTAAGGAGATCATGGATTGGCCTACCCCCATAAATGTGACAGAAGTTAGATCCTTCATGGGGTTGGTTTGATATTATAGGAGGTTCATAAAGGTATTTTCCAATATTGGTAATCCTATTACTTCATCGCAAAGAAAAGGAAATAAGTTTGTCTAGTCACCATTGTGTGAAGCTAGATTCCAACAACCGAAGCATCTATTAACTGATGCACCTGTTCTAAGGATTGCATATCCATAAAATGATTTATTTTTTTGCACAAATTATTTCAAATAAGCATTCAATGGATTTCTTATGCAATAAGTACAAGTGATTTGTTATCAATCATGAAAATTAAATGAACAAGAGCAAAATTATGTTACCCATGATCTAGATCTTGCAACGATTGTACATGCATTGAAGATGCAGAGGTACTACCTACTCGAGAGGAGATTCATCCTTATGACCAACCATTAAGGTCTAAAGTATTTATTTGACCAACCAAAGTTGAATTCTAGACAGTCTCGGTGGATGGCACTGATCAGTGAATTTGATTTTGAAATCAAACACATAGAAGGAAAATAGAACAAAGTAGTAGAAGCGCTTAGCCGAAGTGTTCATAAAATGGACTTAATAGTGGAAAGTGTAGGAGAGTCTCTCATCCAACATAGGATTAAAAACCTCTTACAAGAAGATGAGTTCTTCAACCAAGTGAAACAAAGGCTATAGTAGGAACTTAGAGAAAATATGTATGAAGGATATCAACTTGGGGAAGATAACCTATTGTTGTATAAGAATCATCTGTATGTACCTAATTCAATGGGTTTGAGGCACTTGATTTTGGATGAATTATATAGGAGACCATATGTAGGTAACCCTGGTTACTAGAAAATGGTGACAACAGTTAAAAAAATGTATTATTGGTCGAGAATGAAGGATGACATTACACAATATATTGTGAAGTGCTTAGAGTACGAACAAGTGAAATTTGAGCATTGACATCCTGCTAGACTATTGCACCCCTTACCAATTCCAGAGTGGAAGTGGGAGGTGATTTCCATGGATTTTATCACATGTCTAACTAAGACAATGAAACAACATGATGCTATCATGGTTTTGGTGGACAAATTGATCAAGGAAGCTCATTTTATTCCTATAAAATATACTTTTAAATCTATATATGTTTCAATGTTTTTATAAAAAAAATCTTCATATTGCACAGTTTTCCAAAAACCATAATCGCAGATAAAGATGCTAAGTTCACTTCTAATTTTTGAAAAGACTTGTTTACAGGATTGGAAACACAATTGGAAATTAACATGGCCTACCATCCTCAAACATATGGTCAGATAGAAAAGGTGAACAAAGTGTTAGAAGACATGTTAAGGATGCATGTTATGCACCAAAACAATCAATGGGAAGAATATCTACCATTGGTATAATTTTCATATAACAATGGTTACCAAGAATCATTGAAGATGAGCCCGTTTGAGGTCTTGTATGGAAGAAAGTGTAGAGGTCCTATTAGGTGGGAGATTATAGTGGATAAAATTACCCTTGGACCATAATTGTTGAAGGAGATGGAGTAGGATATGGTGAAGATAAGACAAAACCTGAAGGTTTATGAGGATAGACAAAAGAGTTACGCTGATAGAAAAAGAACCCATAGAGAATTTAAAGTGGGAGACCATGTATACCTCCGAGTGAAACCCAAAAGAAGTTCCCTGAGAATGGGGATGTGTGCTAAGTTGGCTCCCTGATATTGTGGACCATTTGAAATCTTAGAGAAAATAGGACATGCAACATACAAACTTTCCTTACCACCTAGGATTAGAGAACATAATGTATTCCATGTGTCTTTGTTAAAGAAATGTGTGCATGATTATAATCATGTTATTGATTGGACTATAATACAGGTGGAACCATAAGGATAAACATGGTCCGAACCTTAATGCATCCTGGATAGGAAAGAAATTATGTTCCATAATTGAGCCATTGTGTAGGTCAAAGTTCAATGGAAGAACTTTGGAGCTGATGAAGCTACATGGGATATGGAAGATGCAATGAAATCGACATACCAATTTTTTTTACCGTATAAATGTATATACATGGTGTTTTAAACAACAAGTACAATGTTTCTCTAATGGGGAGGGGAATGTAACACCCCATTTTCCTCTGAGACTGTAATAATGTTAAGATTACGTGATTGTGTTGTGAAACATGTGACTATTCTTAACATATTAAAAACACCAAACCACTTATTGAGAAGGAAAAAACTTGACAGTACTAGCCATGATACACCAGAGGAAGTTGACGAGGTAGGGGAAATTGAAAGTTTGAGTTCGAAGGAATCTCAATATCAGGTGCATTTGTGAAGAAAATAGGAAGCTTGTCTAACAAGCTTTCATATGCTTGTTAATAATAAAAGGAGTCACAGGGGTGGTTGGAACAATTATTGAATGTTGGCAGTTGACTCTTGAAGAAGGTAAGGGATAATAAAAATGGCATAACGACAGGGCTCTATAGATCTTCTTCTTTAGAAACAAGAACCATGGATTGCAGGTGGCATCTGTAGGAAGCTACGATGTTCCCTAGGGGATGGGAAAGAAGAACATAATGCATGCAAGGGTGCTCACAACATGACACAAGAGACATAGATGCTAAAAAATCATAATGATCAGAGAACAAGAAGAACCAACGAGTGCAAAGAACGAGTCGTCTGAGAAAAACATTTCATACAAAGATGTTCAAAGATACTGATTGAAGAGAAAAAGGAGAAGAATGGATTTCTTGAATAAAAAAAGAAGCTTTCCTAAACTATTAATGATTACCCAAATTCTGAATTGGAGAAACAATGGGCTACAACTTGGTTCTTACTGGATAGAAATTGACACTAGTAAGGGGAGATCACTGAGGAACTGTTTATCATATAAGGGAATCCCTTGCATAGAGGAAATCTTATTGAGAAACCACCTGATAAACCTGTATATACCTTGAGATCAATGGGAGGTGGGTATATTTTGTTGTGTCAGAGGAGGAAGGAGAGTAACCTTCTTGGAACTTCACGATTTTGAGACATGATTGAGTCAATATTACTTGGTGGTATCATGGCTTGGCACAGGGGTGGAATACTATAGGAAGGCACTCTAGAGTAAGGCCTAAGGTTGGGAGGAAATGTTTCCTTTTGCAATTAGTTGATATTGGAAAAAAATTCCTTATCAGATAAGTGTTTGATTTAACTTGTTAGAATTTGAACATGAAAGATATGTGAATGTAAATGTTTATTATTATGGGAAATACAAATGCTTACATTGATTATGCATAACTCCTGAGAATTTGATTATGTTACTATGGCGCTATAATTTTGTATCTAATTATAAAACTAAAAGAGAGTAGACTATTGTATCCCTGAATATCTTAAGTAGTCAAAGGAAAGTTTGCAGGATATAGACAAAAGCATCATTTTTATAGGCATGGGGTGACTTGTAACCAGGGAAAATCTTTTGTGAGGAAGGGAGGACCCTGAACCCTGAGAAAAACCCCAATATGTCATAAAGTTTGTATAATCTCATGTACTCATGAGGTCGAGAGGTTGAAAATGGATAGAGAGTGTTTAAAGACCTTAGAACACCTAGATGGATCTTGGAAGAACCCAGAAAATGAGTAACTCCCAATACATGGGTTGGATATTCAAGAAATCGTGAAAAGAATCTGAAGGGTTTTCGATCGATGATTAGGTGGGATGAGTAAATATTAACCCTTCGTCTTCAAAGGTAGACCATTGGGAAATATTGAGAGTTATATCTTGTAAAATTTCGGTGACGATGATAACGTTTGGAGATAAAATGACAGTCATTGATTTGATCAAAGATGGCACAAAGAGATATACATCGTCGATGCTACACATATCATCGTTAGTGATCAAAAGTGGGAAAGTAAAATCTTGCTAGATAAATGACAATAATGTAGTGGAATAAGTATTGACAAGGACCATTTATCTACATCCTGTGAATGCATTCTCCATCATTGATATTTGGAATATCACACTTAAATTAAGAATGAAGATGAGAAAGTTTTGATGATGTTTCCTGCCTACTTTATAGTCTACGTGTAAAAACAATAAAATATGTTTCTAGAAAATTGGTAAATGGGACTAATGTGGGTACCATTGAGCGAGGAGATTCATTGAACCATCATTTTAAGTGATATTTTTTAAACCTAAGGGAAAGTGGTTTTGGACCGTTGATGTCTAAGGAATCGTCATCAGAGGTATATAGATGGTAAGTGGAATGTCTCCTATGGAGTGCCAAAGATGAGCTGTGCTTGGCAATGTTTGATGTAAGTGGGAAAAACCCCCTACGGACTACACCAGGATTGTAAAGTGCAGGTAGAGCTAACCGTCTAAAGTCTCCTACATTTAACAACTATCCCGACATTACCCCACAATCATAAATAAAAGATGAAGTATAGGGATCCAGTAGGCATACCTTAAACTCCACGTCTGGTGTCGATCCCTTTGTGCTCAGTTGTTTCTCGACTGCATATCTCCTCCCAAGGCCAACCTACATTCACCAAAAGAAAAAAAAGAAACTACAAAAATGCATTCTATATATGGATTAGTGGGTTAGACATCATAACAAAAAATGTAAACAAAACATAAATATTTAAGACATCATTTGGCAGGACAGAAAAAGTATTTCTTTATATTAATATCACAAAATTCATTTACAATATGAGATCGACAACTGCTCCTTGAACTTGGTCCTGGGATCCTCTTCGCCATGCACCAACTGCTTCCACATATTCTTCTCCTCTTCAGTTCTCTCTAGGGAAATGGCAAGGGTTTGCAATGGAGGAAAAAGGAATTCTGGCTCAAACTCACAATTTGGTTGCAAAATATTGGGGCAAAGGAGGAATACTAAAATGGGTAGAGTTTCTATGCTCTCATGCTTCGTTTTGGAATGGGACCCCAAAAACTTCTTTTATAGACCAAAAAGATAGTAACGGTTGGGGTGACTAGCTATGGGCGGTCAAATGGTTAGATAACGACCCGAAAACCCGTATCCCTTTGTAATTTTAATTTTTATCTCTTTTTTATGAGTGTACATGGGTTGTAATGGTCCAACTAGCATATGTACGTGGGCAGTAGTGGTGCAAGGCACGTACATATTCAAAGAAATGGTTTTTCAGAAGAGTTGTTCAATGATGGCTTGGAAAAAATAGCAAGTAAGATGGCCTGAAGCCAGGTATGCAGGTCTGGTGCAATTTAGGGTTATAACATATGCCCCCGAATGTATGAGGTCAGAAGATCATCTGATGGACGAAATACATTACAAATCTTTACCAATGTACAAAGCAAGTGAGCCCAGAGACCAGAGTTTAGGAGGCGCCATCTGCAAAATAACAATTTGTCTCACCAAGGCGGGCATACCCATGCTCGGGATGAAATAAAATCATGGCAGCCAATCAAATACACTGCAGATCCATGTCATATAACTATATAAAGTGTAGCTGCGAGAAATACACAACGGATCTACATATCAAAATCAAAATATATACATGTATAGTATCCATCTTCAAGAAGTCAATGACGCCTGATGGCTGGAGATGAGGTCTTCAGAGCTCAAGCAATAACCTCAAAATCTTCAAAACTTGGGTAGAAGTGTAATATTAGTGTACGAATTCAATACTTAGAGGTCTTCGATGGCTTGTCGGGAACAGACAAGAGGATCTTAGTGATCAGGCAGATAACTTCATTGATTTTGAGCAAGAACTTGATTGGACTTTTGGGGTGGCCGAGCATGAGGACAAGAGACAAACTGCAGAAGCGCTGACTCAAGTTTAGTAAAAATTCCCTTGGACAAAAGCACGACAAATGATAAAAATTCCCTTTGAAATGTAGGAGGCAACGTGAACTCTCCATATGTTTGGAATGATAACCAAATGGAGGAGGACACAACTCTATGTAGTGAGAACAACTTCCTAAGGTCACGTTGAATCCTAGAGCTTGATGAAAAAATAGAAGGATGTGCTTTGTCCAAGGTCGACCCATTGTGCTGCTAACATAAAGAAAATACTTTTCCCTTCATCTTTTTCGGGTATATTTGATTTTTTTGTCTTTTTCAATAATTTTGGAAAGATTGAAAAAGAATAAAAGAATGTTATGTTACAAAGGAGGAACGAGTGTCGCAGACATACTTGTTCCAAGCACA
Organism: Picea sitchensis; assembly: GCA_010110895.2. Classification (NCBI taxonomy): domain Eukaryota; kingdom Viridiplantae; phylum Streptophyta; class Pinopsida; order Pinales; family Pinaceae; genus Picea; species Picea sitchensis. Next base: position 60,127 of record SNQJ01S0056153.1, read on the forward strand.
AGGAACACACTAATGCTCAGAGCAAGGAGACATATGTAGGAAAAGGACACATAGGAAAAATCCCCCATGGCTCAAGGTGTCAAGACGCAGAGGCAAAGTTCTATAAGGCTTGTGTATAAGGCATGCTTCAAATGGTTCAGTTGAGAGCAACATGGAGCTGACATTAGGCCAAATACACAGGAATGCAAATGCGATTAATAAGACAGAATGATAACGTCCTTTGGTGTGATTTCAATGAGCTCACAGAAGGTAAGCTCAATGGTTTTTCATTTTTAGAGAGTCTAAAAAAGTGTAAAAGAAGACTCCATTGGGGTACCTTTTTTGAAGGTAGTCTAGTCGGTTTGAAAAAGGGGTAAACTAGCACCAAACAGACATCTATTCAAAATCATTTTAATGAGTGTGACAAAGACAAGATCACTTGACAATATTTTCATATTTAAGGAGTCTGAAAAGAGCTTAACTATGGACTCCATAAGGGATGTTCTTCTTGACCAATTTAACGAGTGTGAAGAAACAAGGTCACTCGAAAATCTTTTCAATTTTAGGGAGTCTGAAAAGAGCTTAACTATGGACTCCGTAAGGGATGTTCTTTTGAACCGGTTTAATAAGTGTGAAGACACAAGCTCACTCGATGATCTTTTCACTTTTAGGGACTCTGAAAAGAGCTTAACTATGGGCTCCGTAGGGGTTCTTTTTTCATAAATTTAGTCCCTCAGGCCCGAAAAAGGGTTAAATATATACCTGAGAATACTCTTCTAGAAAACCGAGGACCCTAGAGTATGCCTTTGTTCATACATTTGACCATCTGGAACTTTTAAGTTCATACTTTTAAGTTCATTATGTTCGTACTTTTAAGTTCCGGTCATAAAAGTATGAACATAATGTGTAACATAATGTGTAAAAGTACTTTTAAGGAACGGTCATAGGGATGACGAACATAATGTGTAACAGAGAGCCCCCCAAAGTATGAAGTTAGAACATAGTGATAGCTGAAATACTTTGTCGAGTGTGTGTAGGGAACAAGGAACAGTCGGTCGGAAACCTGCCAACAA